>JACXGJ010002110.1:0-70715 GCA_016801105.1 Esox niger | reverse complement strand
GTTTTCTTTGAGGCTGTGGTCCCAGCTCTCTTCACGTCATTGACCAGGTCCTGCCATGTAGTTCTGGGCTGATCCCTCACCTTCCACATGATCAATGTTGCCCCACGAGGTGAGATCTTGCATGGAGCCCCAGACCGAGGGAGATTGACCGTCATCTTGAACTTCTTCCATTTTCTAATAATTGCACAAACAGTTGTTGACTTCTCACCAAGCTGCTTGCCCATCCCAGCCTGGTGCAGGTCTACAATTTTATCATTGATGTCCATACACAGCTCTCTGTTCTTGGCCATTGTGGAGAGGTTGGAGTCTGTTTAATTGAGTGTGTGGACAGGTGTTTTTTCTACAGGTAACGACTTCAAACAGTTGCAGTTAGTACAGATAATGAGTGGAGAACAGGAGGGCTTCTTAAAGAAAAACTTACAGGTCTGTGAGAGATGGAATTCTTACTGGTTGCTAGGTGATCAAATACTTATGTCATGCAATAAAATGCAAATTAATTATTTAAAAATCATACACTGTGATTTTCTGGATTTTTGTTTTAGATTCCGTCTCTATGTACCTATGGTAAAAATTACAGACCTCTACATCCTTTGTAAGTAGAGAAACCTGCAAAATCAGCAGTGTATCAAATACTTGTTCTCCCCACAGTATTTTAGCAAGCTGGCATTATTACAAATCTTGTAGTTGCGCTGCACTCTCTATTGTATTGCATATATACTCCTTCATTCCATACTGATGGAATGTGTCAAAATTGTTGCTATATACATTATCTTATAAGGCTGATGGGACATACTGTGGATATAAAACATCTATACACCCCTGTTAAAATCCCAGTTGTTTATAAGAATGAGACAAAGATAAATCCTGTGAGAACTTATTCCACTTAATGTGACCTATAATATGAAGCAATTCAGTTGAAAAACAAACTGAAATATTCAAGGGGGAAAAATGACAAAAATAACCTTACAACATTCTGGTTGTATAAGTGTGCACACCCTCTTATAACTGGGGATATGGCTGTGTTCAGAATTAACCAGTCACATTCAAACTCATGTTAAATAGAAGTCATTACACACCTGCCAACATTTAAAGTGACTCTGATTAATCACAAATAAAGTTCAGCTGTTCTAGAAGGATTTTCCTGACATTTTCTTAGTTGCATCTCAGAGCAAAAGCCATGGTCCCCAAAGAGCTTCCAAAGATTCAGAAGAATCTCATTGTTGAAAGATATGTCAGGTGAAGGGTAAAAAAAAAGATTTTCAAGTCATTAGATATACCATGGAACACAGTGACAGTCATCAACAAGTGGAGAAAATATGGCACAACAGAGACATTACTAAGAACTGGACGTCCCTCCGAAATTGGTGAAAAGACGAGAAGAAAACTGGTCAGGGAGGCTTCCAAGAGACCTACAGCAACATTAAAGGAGCTGCAGGAATTTCTTGCGAGTGCTGGCTGTGTGATACATGTGCTACAAAAACAAATATCAAGTCGCCCAAAATCACGTGGGAAAATGTGTTGTGGTCTGATGAAACCAAGTTTGAACTTTTCTTGAACTTGAATTCCAAAAGGTATGCTTGGCACAAAAACAACACTGCACATTACACAAAGAACACCATACCCACATTGAAACATGATGGGAGCAGCATCATGCCTTGGGGCTGTTTTTTTTCAGCTAGCTGGATCTGGGGCCTTAGTCAGGGTGGAGGGAATTATGAACAGTTCCAAATACAAGGCAATTTTGGCACAAAACCTTCAGGTGTCCCGTTAGAAAGCTGATGATGAAGAGGACGTTCACCTTTCAGCAGGGCAATGACCCAAAGCACACATCCAAATCCACAAGCAGATTATCGTTTTGGAATGGCCCAGCCAGAGACCAGACCTGAATCCAATTGAACATCTGTGGGGTGATCCAAATCTGACAGATTTGGAGCACTTTTGCAAAGAAAAGTGGGCAAATATTGCCACGTCAAGATGTGTCATGCTAATGGAGTCCTACCCAAAATGAGTGCTGTAATAAAATCAAAAGGTGCAGCAACCAAGTATTTGTTTAAGGATGTGCACACTTATGCCACCAGGTTATTGTGAGTTTAAATGTTTTTATTCTTCCTCCTCAAAGATTTCAGTTTTATATCATTTGGACTTTTCACGTTATAGGTCACATTAAAGGGGGAAAAGTTTCTGACATGATTTATCTTTGTCTAGTTTTTTACATCACAATCACCTGGCCTATTCACAGGGGTGTGTAGACTTTTCATATCCACTGTATGAGAATGTTTAGTTTACAATGTCAATATAGCTTACTATTATTTATCAATATATTAAGCACAGCATTGTGCATAGTATGCATATGCGTGAAATGTCCAACATGTAATTAGCCAGTACGAAATGCATTGTTATAGTTCGAGTTGTTTAATTGACATGGATAAAAATATCAGTTGGAAAGGTATCAGAAGAGTAAAAAACCATTGTGGTACTGTAGTTGACAAGGTAGGTTATACACATTTCTCCAGTCCCCACACCACTGATTTTACCTGTGCGTATATATTGGGATTTGGGGCGGGTGGGCTTTCAGATGTGTTTTGATGTTTCTTGTATTTTTTTTTCAAATTGGCAAACGCTATGTTCGCCAGCGGAAATGTTGCCTTCCGTCTTGAGCCTCCAATTGTCTGCCCTTTTATGTCTACCAGTAATTTTTACCGGGGGAATAGCCTTTATGAACCCAATCAATACATTGCCAACAGATTAGAGAAACATAAGAGGTGATTTTGGAATGACCACCAATAACAGCATTGTAACGTTATAACAAGAGGCAAAAGATTCTGCTAATGCCCATGTATGCTTTTGATTGGACAAAACAAGACAACACCTAAAAGCTCTCTTTCCAAAATCCTCCTATTCAATTATGGTACTTATACAAGGTGTTCACCACAAAGATAATTTCGTATTGTCTCGTTTTTGTCAACCAAAATGAAAAATATTTTTTGTATAGTTATGGTTTTACTGGATCTATTTTGTCAGTTATCCTCTAGTCAACTGCAATTGAAAAATCTGTGTTTAACCAATATTTTCATCACAAATTGTGTTGACAAAATTTACACTGGTCCAATACGATGGCAAGGGTAAGCAGACTGTAAACAATGCTGTCTGCAAGCATTGGAGACTGGAGTATAAGATTATGATATCATTCATACTTAAACTGTACAATTACAGTGACTCACACACCCCTGTAGGTACCGAAACGTGAGTCGATTGCATCCCTAGCTAGTGCATCTTCAGTATGTGGATGGGTGTGTGTGTGTGTGGTGCAGGCAGTCAAATATACTATATTCAACACACACATGCAATGCTTCAACGATCTCCACCATAATTTCTCCACCATCATTGTGTCTTTTGTGGGTTTTTAGCTTTCTGTATTAACCAAAATATTCTGAACAAAGCAGAAATACGTTTTCATATTTTTTTAAGAAATATAGTGCCGTTTTTTTAACCCAGCTGAACAGGCACCAGCAATGATTAATCCCTATAACAAGTATGGTGAAATCAGGGCAATAGGTATGGAACACACAAACACTAACATAAATACACCCACACCCAGCACAAACAAATATTTGTTTTTATTGTAGCGACCATCAAAAAAATCTAGTTCTTCCTGCCCATAACGTTGTCTCTACGCCTAAAAATAAACTATCCTGAAACCTTTAACCCCAATGCCTTAGCAGTAACCTCAATGTTATGTTTTATTCTAAATCCAACCCCTGAGCTTGAAACAGGCCTTTGGCTTGTGGGGACAAGCATAAAAGACATTGGGGACCAATTTATCATGTTTTACTTAATCTGTGTGTGTTGTCATGTAATGTAAAGCTACAATCACAGAGATTGCAGACAGACATGTTCCAGTAGTGACATACTGCATGGATACATATGCATCTGCTTTTCTCTTTCAATACTGTACACTTTGAACTGCACATATTCGTTCATATACTCTATCTGACACACGTACACACACATATACACACACACACACAGGGGGATTCTGGAGCCCTTGACAGCAGTATTAACGGGATATGATATGACAAAACTAATCATATTAATGAAGACGACATCGTCTTTTAACTTTTTTCTACCACTCTACTACCCTTCGTCATTCTGCAGGGAGCTGTTGCTGCGATTAAATTGTCAGTGTGCTGCCAGACCTTGACAGGCTGCACTAATCCATGTGGCTGTCGCTCCTCAACTCATCTGTTCTCAAAGTAGGAAGTTTTCCCCAGTCTAGGAACCGCTGGGAAGCCGGTGACCCATGCTATAGTGGAGAAACTGTGCGACCCACCATTTCTCCTCCACTCAGTAAGACAGACAATCTTAACTGAGGCACCAATCTTCCAATTATATGTTGTACAGTAATGTCCTATTCAATCTGGATCGTTTAACATGGGTACTCTTTCCAGTAATCCAGCCTAAAGCAGTTAACCTGAGCTCTGTTTCTATTAAGCCATTCTGGGACAGTTATCCTTGGTGCTCATTCCTGTGAGCCACTCTGAGACAGTTAACCTGAGTTCTCTTTTCAGTCATCCAGTTTATCAAAGTTCAAAAGGTCTATTTGTCATTTGCAATGAAAGTTGTGGCATTGACATGCTTGGTTTTCCTACTCCCGACAGTGCAGTTAAGAAAGTAACTGTAATTAAAATATAAAATAAGAAGATAACTCAAACAATCAATAATTACGCTATACAAACATATGCATCAATAGTAATAACTATACAACAGTTCAACCGTAGTGCAATGTAAAATTGATAGGTGTGCACGATATAATTGGCAGATAAGCATGATATAATGTGACAGGTGTGCATTGGATTATAAATCAAAGGGAATAGCGGTTCCTGATTTGAGCAGCCATACAGCCTGAGGAAAGAAACTGTCCCATTGCCTGTAAGTTTTGGACGGAATACTCCTGTACCTTCTGCTGAAAACAGTCCATGGCATGGGTGGCAGGCATCTGTAATGATTTGTTTGCTCCTCCTCCTACACCTCTCGGTGTAGAGATCCTGCAGGGATGGCAGGTTAGATCTGGTGATGGGATCTGCTGTTTTAATCACCCTCTGAAGTGCTTTACAGTCGCAGGCGGTGCAGCTGCCTTACCAGATGGTGACTCAGCCGGACAGGATACTCTCGATAGTGCATCTGTAGAAGTTGGTGAGTATCCTAGAATCCATGCCAAATCTCCTTAATCTGCGTTGGAAGAAGAGCCGTTTCCTGGCCTCCTTCAACATGATGTTAGAGTGATGAGACCAGGCCAAGTCATCGCTGATGTTGACACCAAGGAACCAGATGTTGTGAACTCTACTGCAGACCCACTGATGTGTATGGGGGCGTGTTCTCCCCACTTCTGTTTCCTGTGATCAACAAACATGCACTTCGTTTTTGCTGATATTGAGCTGGAGGTTTACCTGACACCACGAAGTCAGTGACCATAACTCGTCTCTATAGGCTGACTGGCATTTGTCAGAGATCAGGCCAACGATGGTGGTGTCTTCAGCAAACTCAACGATGGTGTTGGAGACGTGGGTTTCCAGGCAGTCGTGAGTGAAGAGAGAGTACATGAGCAGGCTCAGCAAACAGCCCTGGGGGGATCCAGTACTGAGTGTCATTGAGGAGGAGGTGGTGTTGCCCATCTGCACCACCTGGGGTCTGCCCATCAGGAAGTTCAGGATCCATGTGGGCAGAAAGGGGTCAAGACCCAGATCTCTGAGCTTCACCGCCAGCTTGTGGGGCACAATGGTGTTGAAGGCTGAGCTGTAGTCAATGAACCTTATTCTCACATATGTGTTCCTCTTGTCCAGATGAGAGAGTACGGTGTGGAGGGTCAGAGCGATGGCATCCTCGATGGATCTCTTATGTCTGTAGACAAACTTCAGCAGGTCAGGCATGGAGTCTGTGATGTGAGTTTTAACTAGCTGCTCGAAGCACTTCATGATGATTGGTGTGAGTGCTACAGAGTGGTAGTCATTCATGCAGAGAACAATGATTGACATTTTGAAGAAGGTGGGGACCACTGACTGACGTAGTGATAGGTTGACGGTATCAGTAAAGACATCAGCTAGTTGGTAACATTTTGATAAATAATTAAAAATTGAAGTTAACTGTGAAAATCATTATTGAACTTATTGACTTCCGGTACATTTATCTTCCCTTAACTCAAGTCTGCTATCCAAAAAACCTCATAAATATTCTTTTAAAACCCTCTAGATTCTAAGGCAGTTTTTTGCGTCAGTCCAGAGTGGGAAACGAGACCAAATCCAACACTTGATGTGCTGAAAATCTGCATGCTATTTTCAAAGTCAAGAATGTATGTCACTGCAGTAAGATTGTGCACTAGTCTCAAGGCTTCAGTATGAATGTCAAGAGTGGAAAAAAACAACACTTGGGACCCTCGTATTACATGCAAGCAACTATTCGTATGTTGTAAACATCTGTAATTGGTCAACAAAGTATGTCTCTCTAGTAGTCCGGTCTGTGAATTGGATTGGCCATTCATTTTTATGCTTCGGACAAGACTTTCCAAAAATTGAATAACACCAACATCACTTTACGTTGACTCGCCTTGACTGAATAGGATGAATGTAATGTTATTTGACCTAGGCAGGAAGTCAGGGATCTAATGGAGAAAAAGAAATATATAATAAAAATTCACATTTGCCTTTATTGCTAACATTCGTTACATATTTAACGATTCAACAGATTAACGGTTATTGAAGTGACATTTTTGGTTTATAGATTAACAGTTAACGTAGTAACATCTTTTACTAACTTAGCCCATTCAATCAAAAATTGAATTGTTTGGTTGTTCTCTATGAAACGTGGAATCTTTATCTTGATTCTATTAGTTGTAACACCATTTACATGTTCTTTATCAAGATCATAGCTACAAATGCAACTGCAGATGTCACATAAGGTTGAATGGCAATGATCAGTACATATGTGTCAACTACAAAAGAGGTCTGACCTGAATTCTCCATCTGACAATGTGACAATATCATGGTTCTCACTCAGCAAGGCATAAACTCAGGTTTATGTTGGCTTTTCTATTCTTGTAGGAACTTGAAACCCAAAAATCCATGCTCCCTATACACTAAACCTAACCGTTACCTCACTTAGTCATAATGCCTCACCCTAACATGAAACTTAACCAGTAATGCCTAAAATAAAATGTCACTCCATTTATATCATTAATCTTAATTGCATGTTTTATATTAAACTTAATTCCTAAACTGGCAATCAAATTTTTTATCTTTGAGTTATCAATGCGAGACCCTTTGTTCTGGAAAATTAACGTTATACTAGCATAGAGAGACAGATATACACAAACATACTCACAAATGTTCATATTATCACAAAATTCACAGAAAAAACTAATGAATTCCACTGACTAACACGAGCAGACAGTTGCGGTAGTGCAAGCTAAACTGAGAACTCCAAATCCAGTACCGGGAGCCATCTTTACCACTTGATGCTGGAAGAAAGTCAGCTGGTACCAAAGCGCAAACATCTGTGCTCTTTATTTTCCCGTTTGATGTTTTGAGTGGATTACTTCCCATGGTGGACAAAACAAGAGCAGTGTTAACTAAACAGCCATGTCGAAACACAAAGCAACATGTCTGCTTAGAGATGCAGTTGGTGGTGTCTTTCAGTGAAATAACAGACAAAGGGGTTTAACCAAAAATCGGCATTTCAAAATATCTCACAGTGTGGGGTGTATGCTTAAGGACATTAGGCATCTGTGCGATACAGATGGACAAGAAGAGTAGATGGAGAGAGGGGATACAGACAGAGAGGGGGAGATGCTGTATAACAAGCTGCAGTAGAGTCAATTATCCTAGTGAAAATGTCTATAGTCATAGCCAGTGACGTTTTGTGATTTTTGTATTTCTGAGGGGTATAACTTTATAGTTTGTCTGTTTTGCTATAGCAGGTGTTGCTTTTGTCGATGATTGCCAACAGAGCACTGACAAAACTTTATTTGAATGAAGTTGAGTGAAGTAAGAGAGTGTAGAAGGGAGGTTGACTCAACTTGATCAGCAGGTATACAGTGGGGAGAACAAGTATTTGATACACTGGTGATTTTGCAGGTTTTCCTACTTACAAAGCATGTAGAGGTCTGTAATTTTTACCATAGGTACACTTCAAGACATAAGTATTTGATCACCTACCAACCTGTAAGAATTCCAGCTCTCACAGACCTGTTAGTTTTTCTTTAAGAAGCCCCCCTGTTCTCCACTCATTACCTGTATTAACTGCAACTGTTTGAACGTGTTACCTGTATAAAAACACCTTTCCACACACTCAATCAAACATACTGCAACCTCTCCACAATGGCCAAGACCAGAGAGCTGTGTAAAGACATCAGGGATAAAATTGTAGACCTGCACAAGTCTGGGATGGGCTACAGGACAATAGGCAAGCAGCTTGATGAGAAGGCAACAACTGTTGGAGCAATTATTAGAAAATGGAAGATGTTCAAGATGACGGTCAATCTCCCTCGGTCTGGGGCTCCATGCATCTCACCTCGTGGGGCATCAGTGATCATGAGGAAGGTGAGAGATCAGCCCAGAAATACACGGCAGGACCTCGTGAATGACCTGAAGAGAGCTGAGACCACGGTCTCAAAGAAAACCATTAGTAACACACTACGCCGTCATGGATTAAAATCTTGCAGCGCACGCAAGGTCCCCCGGCTCAAGCCAGCGCATGTCCAGGCCAGTCTGAAGTTTGCCAATGTCCATCTGGATGATCCAGCGGAGGAATGGGAGAAGGTCATGTGGTCTGATGAGACAGAAATAGAGCTTTTTGGTGTAAACCTCACTCGCCGTGTTTGGAGGAAGAAGGATGAGTACAACCCCAAGAGCACCATCCTAACCGTGAAGCATAAAGGTGGAAACATCATTCTTTGGGGATTCTTTTCTGCAAATGGGACAGGACCACTGTACCTTATTGAGGGGAAGATGGATTGCCCAACGACAGCCTCGAAACCTGAAGGATCTAGAGAAGGTCTGTATGGAGGGGTGGGCCAAAATCCCTGCTGTAGTGTGTGCAAACCTGGTCAAAAACTACAGGACTCGTATGATTTCTGTAATTGCAAACAAAGGTTTCTGTACCGAATATTATGTTATGCTTTTCTGATGTATCAAATTCTCATGTAATGCAATAAAATGCAAATTAATTATATAAAACTCATAGAATGTGATTTTCTGGATTTTTCTTTTAGATTCTGTCTCTCACAGTTGAAGTGTACCTATGATAAAAATTACTAGTAAGAAATCAAATCTTGTTCTCCCCACTGTATAGCCAGGAAAACATAGAACATTTAATGAAGAAAGTAAACCATGACTTAACGTAGCTAAAATACAAGACAAATTTGAAACCAAAACAAAGACCAATATAATAAATTGGAGAAGGTTGAACTAAAATATGGTCCTTAGTGAGGGAAAACAGGTGTCCGAGATGAAGTGAGGGAGAGATGGCATTGGATTCACTGGCACGGCGGCCTCTATGCCAAATCATGACAGAGATGGTGGTTTCATTATGCTAATGATACCTGCAAGATATAGCCAAGCTCCATGACCATATGAATTAGAATAAACAACAAAAACAGATTTGGCCATGTTTTGGGGAGCTAAGTTGTACAATACTGTTTGCTAAAAATGGAGCACATTGGGATAACCTGAGAAATTCCTTCTGCATGGGTCATAAAATCCAGACAATTTTGTATTTTAAAGATAACAAAAGTAACAATATTACTTACTATGTTAATTATATAATAATAAGTGATTTATTTTACATTATTTCCTAGCATGGAAAGTAACATGTATTACTTCTAAAGCAATATTAGGCATTATATGAATTTGTACTTTCTTTTATAAACTCACCAAAACATACTGCTTAACTGTAGATCTGGGTGACACAAACGGTGCACATTATAAAAAAGATTGGTTTGTAATAACAACAATTGTTGTAGCCTAGATACAATAATATTTAAAGAAAATCATTAGCTGATAGAATGGTCATTTTTGTGCTGGGCCTTGAGTCAAATATTTACAGCAGTAATAACTTGCAATTAAATTTGTTTTAAAAATTAGTAAATAGGTTTTCTGTCCTTTAACTGCAAGAATGCCTATGTGTAATGTAATGAGAAATGTCTGTTAAAGAAGAGTGAAAGTGTATTTGACAAAGAGGTGCGTCTGCACCCGTCAAGTCTCCAACACACCTCCAACTTGGTGATGTTAATCAAAGATCCTGGATTACATTATGCTTCTCTAAAGATCTGGACCACCAGGTGTGGGCCACGTACAGGTCCTGTACGGGTTATGTTCACAAGAACATTGTAGAAATGATTGTCCTTGTCGCATGTCTGACTTGATATTTTATTGTATCAGCACATTACAATTCAGTTCATTTAAATAGGAATAAGGGTATTATTATTATTAATAAATTATACTATATATAAAACTACAAAATGGAAATTGTGTAACTGGATAGGTTAACACCTAATAATAATAATAGCAACTGTAGTTTAGAGTTGTAACCAATCAACTTCAAAATCACACTTACACACAGATGGTGTCCAACTGCAAAGCAAACGGTAAACCATGAGCACTGCAGAGCTTTCAAAAGAACTGATGGAAAGACAGATCATTGGTATAAATACTTTTCAAAGCCATTGAAGCCCAGTGAAGATGATTGTCAAAAAGATGGATGAAGGTGAATGGCACCTCCAATTCTTTGCCTAGATTAAGCCATCCCTGGCAGTGGATGACTAAAAAAGTATAAAACTAAATTAACAGGCATCCAAGAAGCCAACTGACGATTTGTCAAAACCAGAAGCCGTTATGGTAAAGGCTGTTCTCAAGACAACAATATCCCACACATTCCACAAATCTAGCCTATCTTCTAGGATGGCAAGAAGAAAACCCACCATGGTACATCAAATAAGCACCAACACTACTTGGAAGCGTTATGAGTTTGTTTCACAGTTTTGTATTTTTAATAAATAAATTCATTTCACAATAAAAAAAATCCACATAACAGCAATGGAGTATTGTAAGTGTAAACACCATTATTTAAAATGTAGCTTTTGTCTGTGTAAAGGCTGGAATCAAGACAAATCTATTTTTTTCATTAAATACGATTGTAACCAGCAACACAAATACAATTAATTTCCAGTTTAAATGGCCTGTAAACTTAAGCGATACGTTGCCTCTTGATTGTATTTCCTCAGACTGTAGACGACTGGGTCAGAGCATCACCAGAACTGCAGCATTGTGGGGTGTTGCCAGTCTGCAGTGGTCAGTACCTATCAAAAGTGGTTCAAGGAAGGAAAAAGCAGTGAACTGGCAACAGGGTCATAGGCAGCCAAGGCTCATTGATGCACATGTGGAGCGAAGGCTGGCCCGTGTGGACCGGTCCAACAGACGAGCTATTGTATCTCTAATTGCTGAAAAAGTGAATGCTGGTATTGATAGAAAGGTGTCATAACATACAGTCAGAGTTGGGGAGTAACAGATTACAAAAATCAGTCATTGTAATACAAAAATATTATCGGATTACAGATACAGAAAAAAATGATGATTACTTTTATTGTTACTTCAATTGAAAAACAATAGGTGCGCGAAGAAGTGATGACACTGCATACTTGATTTTTTTATTCAATGTTTTAAAAACATCGTTATTTGATCCAAAATAACAAATTAGGGGCCTCAGTTGTTGTGTATGTGATCATCATGTGTGCAAAGGTGGACACGCATAACCAGTTTAGTGACTGATGAACGTCTATATTTTATTGGTAAAAACTATGGAGAGAGAATCGCTTCTAAATTATAGCGAATGTGGAGCCCACAATTTACAAATGTGAATTACAATGTGTAAACAGAAAATACAATTTACAAATGAATGTAACATCCACCAACAAATGTCACATGATCTGCAAATATGCAAAACAATCCGCAAATAAATGTCACTACCCATAAATAAACTCCTTTCTAATTGTACCTCAAAGCAAGGATTTGAATATATGATTTTTTAAATTTATTATTCCTCACACCCTTGAACAGTAAATTCCCTATTTGCGGGTCACACTATATTTGAGGATTGGTTCTTATTTGTTTCTAACATTTTGACATAAGTTTTGCAATGTTTTATATAACATAGAAATCTACAATTGCACAAATTCTACAAATACATCATGATCTCTAAACAGTATGCGCAGTCCACAAATTTTACAGTAAACGTGGTCCTTCATTTGGACCACCACATGACCGAGCTGATTTTGATTTATTTATATACCATACTGATTGTTATGTGTGTAGAGTACACATGTGGTTACGGTGTTTAAAATACAACCTAATGACAACTATTAACTTTCACCAATGCAACATTTCTCATGAATAGGATGCCAGCAGTAGATTTAAGGAACAGGACATGACACCCTCTTCGAGACAAACCCACATAAGGGCATGTACAGCTAGGTGATAGGCCTTTCTGGTTCCAATGATGTGATGGTCTGGGGGTGCTTTGGTGTTGGTAAAATGGGAGATTTGTACTGGGGAGAAGGGATCTTGAAGAAAGAATGCGATCTCTCCGTTTTGCAATGCCATGCCATACCATGTAGATGGCATTTGATTGGAGACAATTTCCTCATAGAACAGGACAAAAACCACAATGCTAAACTATGCAAGAACTGTTTAGGGAATAAGCTGTCAACTGGTTTTCTGTCTTTAATGGAGTGGCCAGCAGTCACCAGATCTCAACCCTATTGCGCTGTTGTGGGGGCAGAATGACCTGTTGGTACATACGAAGTGCCCATCAAGCCAATCCAACCAGTAGGAGGTGCTTCGGGAAGCACTGGGTGAAATCTCTTCATATTTCCTTAAATTCATTATTATTTCTAACCTTGGCTATGACTAGATAAAATGTATTTTGCTATATTTCCTAAGAACATTTATTTAATGTATTTCATAAAAAAACAAGGAAATTTTTAAGTGACTCCAAACTTTAACTGTACACACACACACAGTTTAGAGTATCAGTCTAAACTCTACAGTGTTGGAATTCTTGCTAAACTTCCTACTGTTCTTATTATCCTGTGTAACTTCATACATATGGTAATGAACAGGCTACTCTTTGCTGCTAACATACAGCATATAGCTTCAAATTTCCATATGGATATTTCCATGCAATAAAAACATTTCTGTGTTTCCTGGAAACCAAAGTCAGCTACGTACCTATGTCCGTTAATCGTACCCCACCTACAAAAACAAACTTCGATTGCGCGTTCCTTCCATTGTGTTGACAGACTTCATGCCAACCATCATTACAACTTCATACGTTTCCATATGGTCATCAAACCAACAATCTAAGCCCACCTTTGCCGCTCGGCCTAGATAGCTAACAAGAATATAAACTGTACAATGACTTATTTTTCAAATCTGCTAGCTGGCTAACTACATACAGTACTGTAGTAATGTTGGTTTGCAAATAGCTAAGTTAGCCAACATTGTTCATTTGTTATGCTATGTATTTAGCTGGCTGTATGTTAACTTGTGTGAATATCCAGAATATCTTAAGAGGGCTATACTGCTAGCTACAGCTAGATAACCATAAAAATACCATAAACTTATTTGCTTACCTTCAATTACTTACTGCCAGCCAGAAGCAAAATAAAAAAATAAAATAAAAAAACGCATTGCCTGGACAAGCCATTGCAATGGTCTCTCCAAATTTACATAGGTTACAGGTATATACAAACTCAGAGCTTTATGTTGGTCAATAACCCTGTCCTTTAATTTCAGGTTGAAATGAAATTGAGTTAACCTTACAATACCTAGAAACTGCTAATTTTGTTTAGGACTGGTGCTAAAATAACCCAGAAATTTGAAAATAACCCAGAAATTCTTCCCACAAATACTTCCCCAAAAATGTTTTCCCCCTAGCATTCACAAACCTGATTCAAATTGTATCCTACTTAAACACTTGACTAACGTAAAACTCTGTGAATTAGAAATAAAAAAGAGGCTGATGGAGAAACCCTTAGCAAGGCCTAGAGCCTTCTTACTAAAAAGAATGTTAGTAAAACCCTTCATTGATTGTCCTCTAAAGGGAAGTTTGTTTAATACACCCTTTTTTGTTTATGATGTTAATGACATACTTTGTTTTATTGCAAACTGTGGACAGTGCTTGACTTGGAATTAAATAAATGCAAGTTGCCAATTACCTTAATTTAGTTTAATATACATACAATGTCAGTCCATACCTTACCACAATAATATTATTTACTTTATTAATGCACCAAGGACAATATCTTCTATGTTTGGCTACTGTATAAAAAACATATCAGCTACTCTTATCTGGACAGCGACATGGTGTGCCGACATTTAACCAACTGAATCAAACCTAAGCTGATCAAGGTATTGTCCTTTGATGTTTAGGCTGAAATGTGGTTAGAATGGGGTTCAGGTGAATGTCTGGAAAGAATAGATTTCCTGAAAGATGTTAGCCACTACCAAATACATCATGAAGTATCTCTATAAAATGTTTCCCAATTTCAGCCAAATGCATGAGGTAGGCTACTTGAATAAGTAATGGCATAAGGTAGTCATGGTGGCTAGAGATGTTATACAAACATTAAATCAAGGGTACATCTATATTTTTCATGCAGAGCACAGTTGTTTGCTAATTTCACAATGAAAATATGCTTTGGTGGAAACATGAATTCTTAGCTCAGATTATCAAAAACATTAAATAATGACAACTTACCACAACCACAAGCGATGTGTCAGCAGGTGGATTCATGTAACAGAGCTAGGGGAGCTATGGCCAGCATTCTTGTTTGATGGGTTTTTGTAGTGAGGCTGGGGTGCGGGACGCAAGGAGAGAGATTCCCATTTCCTCACATTCATTGCACAAATGAAAATGTAGCCTACTAACATGTTTTAGGCTGTTGTTGTTAAACTAGTGCAGAGTAAACACGGCATGAATGCAAACTCTCCAATGATATATTGAAAAAAAGGCCTGTGAAGCGCTCAGTTCAAGCTAACTGCAAATAAAGTTACTGGTAAATAAAAGTCAAGCTCTTACTGTATGGCGCCAGGGCTCAAAAAACAAAGAAATGTTAATGGCAACAAAAAAAATTACGCTGTTAAGTATTTTAAATTAATCGCATGCGTTAACACCTTACCTTTGACAACCCTAGTTCATATCATATATAATTATGGCATCTTATGCATGGCAGCACCATTTTAATTATCCATGTCATGTCAGATCGAGACAGTAATGATGTATTTTAATGGCTGCCTTCCATAATATTCCAAGCATAAAGGGTACATAACATAATCCTTTCACATTCTACAATACTCTCACATTGACAAAAATATCCAGCTAATTCATGGTACATAGACAACAAGTGAATAGGACATGTGCAGGGAGAAAAGGCAAGTCTCAATGGGGTCAACATGGCCTCGTCTCCATTCTCTATTCACTGTCAAAAGGGTGGGCTTAATCATGTCAAACAATCACAAGAGGCTGTATATATATTTTTGAAAAGGTTTCCTGACGCCCACCGGATCAGACCAAGCATTTTTAGGGCCAAGTGAGGGTTATTTTCATTACAGAAACATTACAGACAGCGAAAACATATTTATCTATTGGTCAAGCTGTGGCAAACAAGTTATTAAACCCTTGGCAGTCCGCAAGAATACAAGCTACTATCCATAGCAGGGCTGTCTGACCATGTTTATAGAGAACTACTATACTATAGGTGGGTAAACCTACAATACAAGATAGTAGATCTCCAGGAACTGTGTTGGGAAGAACTGGCCTTTGCATAACTATACCCTCAGTCAGTATCTTGTAACCTCTTATTTGGATGTATTTTAAATGGTTTATTAGCCACAGGTATACTTGGCATTTAGTTTTGGTTACATTTTGATTTGATCTTTTATATACAGTAGCAGTCAAATGTTTACACACCTACTCATTCAAGGTTATTTCTTGTTTTTTCCTGTTTTCCACATTGTAGAATAATAGTGAATACATTAACAAATTTGAAGTAACACAAATTAATTCATGTAGTAACCCAAAAATTATTGAAGTGTACATTTACAGTATATTTTAGATTTATCAACCTAGACACCCTTTCCCTTAATAACTGCTTTGCCCACTGTTGCATTCTCTCAACCATCTTCATGATGAAGACCTGGAATGCTTCTCTAACAGTCTTGAATGAGTCTGTTGTTCCTTCACTCTGCTGTTCATCTTATCCCAAAGCATTTCAACCGGGTTGAGGTCAGGTGATTGTTGAGATCATGCTTTCTGATGCAGCTCTCCACCGTGAAATAGCCCTTACAAAGCATGAAGGTGTTTTGGATCATTGTACGTTTGAAAAACAAATGATAATCCCACTAAGCACAAACAAGATGGGATGGCGTATTGCTGCAGAATGGTGATCACCCATTCACTCAATCTGCGTCTCATAAAGTTATGGTGGTTGGAACCAAAAATCTCAAATTTGGACTCATCAGACCAAAGGACAGATTTCTACTGGTCTAAAGTCCAATTCTTGTATAATTCTTCTGGTTTGAATGACCTTCATTAGTCAAAGTAATGATTGAATGATGTTTTTTTTTGCTTTACTGAGCAGTCCTATAGTACAGAAATAATGATGGTCTTCTGTATACCTGCCTTGGATCAACACAACTCATTGGGTCATTAGCAGGAGGTATGGACAGGGTGTGTGGGGCACATCAGTATCAGACAATACGTCCTATCTATACTCCTTTGCTCAGAGTTAATCAGTACATTTGTGTTGTGTTAAATTTCTCAATCCTACTTTCTATCAGCTCAAACACATTAAGGAAAGAAATTCTACAAATTAATTAATACAAAAGCACACCAATTAATTGAAATGCATTCCAGGTGAATAACTCGTTGAGCTTGTTTGGTACAAAGAGTTTGCAAAGCTGTCATCAAGGTAAAGGGTGGCTACTTTGAAGAATCTACAGTTTGAAATATATTTAGAACTGATAAACCCTTTTTTGGTAGTTATGAGTTATATCATCGTTGTGATGTCTTTACTATTATTCTAATATATGGAAAATAGTCAAACTAAATAAATAACATTTAATGAGCAGGTTTTTCCAATCATTTTACTTCTACACAGTGCTCACCTGATTAATTGAAAACACCTCGGAGCCAAAAGTCCCAATTTTAATCATATGTTTGCATGAAATGCAGAGATGGAATTCAGATGGAATGGTGTTTGTCTTACTTGAAACATATGTGTTGAAACAGCCAGAAATACAAGGTGTTGTCATGTCCTGGCTATGCCCCAAGCCATATTCGCCCTGGCTGGGGCCATAGTCAGGACATGGCCAGAAGAGGTGCCTCTAGGCACCTCTATGTGCTTTGGTCTCCCCAATTGGAGGCAGGTGTTGGTTATTGCCTCCAATTGGGGAACCTATTTATGTTGAATGGTTGCCCACATTAATATGATTCATTTTGGTTAGCAGCCGAAGGCTATGCCCAGTCATATAGTCTGCTTTAAGTTTGTTTGTTTCTGTTGTACCTTCCTCTATTAAAATGGATTACTCCTACAGAAACCGTTTTGCCTCTGCCTATCTGTCCTCACACCAGACATATGACAGGTGTCTCATATTCATCTTTTAATTATATTTACATATGCTTTGTCTGCACAGTAAAAATAGCATTTTACTCCCAATACACATGGAGGGCACTGTATATATATCGATACATACATTAATATGAAATATTTTTTAACCAGTCATACAAGCAGTACATACAGATCACACCTGCTACTTGATAATGCTGGAGCCCGAACTGGTTTCATCCATCCAGCCCTCTATCTATCTCTATATCTTTAAATTCCTAATTCCCACTTGGAATGCAGCATTAGTTGCCCATAGTGATGTAGTTTGGAATTTTCAGGGATCTGATTAGACTTAGTCTAGATCTACTTTCAGAACTACTGGCTGATATTGTAAAAAGTGTGTCGAATGCTTCTTCAATGAAACATTTTGATAGAGCACAGGAGACAGAGAGAGAAGGATTAATATTATGAGCTGCTTCTTGACAAGGCGTCCCTTTCAAGTCAGTAGGTTTGATGTGCTAATTACATGTAAATTAATGCAAACGAGCTTGCCTCCTGCTCAAACTCTTGCTGGATGTGCGAAAGCAGAACCACAATCTGTGGTGGTGGAAAGAGTGTGTTTGTAATAAATAATAAAAGTTTGAGGCAGAAGGGATTTCCACTTTAAACTCGGGGAACAAACAAAAAGTCTAGTTTTGTTCTGTACAAGAAAAACTGAGAGTCTCTGTGTTGACATATCTATCAGTTGTTCCCTCTCCATCTGTCTGTGAGCATGTTTCTCCTATCTCTATATACATCAGGGCCTTTTATTACAGCTCGACTGGGAATTCTCATTGATGGATTCCTGATGATTAACTGTCAGTGTGTCCACTCATGTTTACTGGCCTCACCAGATAGCAGCATTTTATTGATTACTGAAAAATAATGCCAAGTCACACTAGCTTTTCGAGAAAGCAAGTGGGCTATACTCAAGTGCTACTTTGAATTCATTGATTGGAAATTTGATTAGAACAATGTGCTTGCATTTTTTTGTGTATTTGCTCAGCAATTCTTTGTTGATAAAACTCAAAACTCTGTATTTGGAATGTTGCTGCTGTTGCTTATGTGAATTGGATGACACGTCTCGACCTTCGACTTTCCCAAACCTGATCAAAGACTTGCAGGGATGAGGCAAGGCCGAAAATACCAATTGGCCATAACGAAAATTGGAACTGGAACATTTTGATATCAGGAGAATGAAATATTTTTATTTAAATTCCAATTTGTTTGTGACCTATTTTGTTAAACAATTATTTAAATGGTCTGATTGTACAGGTTCATTGACATAAGAATAGTAATTTTTTTTGATTATGTAAAAGAGACTGAGCAGATGCAACAGCAGCGTAATTGAGCATGTTACATGAATCTAAATATGAGTTATAAATATAAGTTACAAGGAACAAAACCTCCCCCAGCAATTGACTGTTCGTTTTATCTGGCAATTTCCCAGTGATTCCCCAGGGAGTAGGTGAACAAACAAAGGCCAATTTCCCCCACAACTGTACTCTCCATGGATGCATATTTAGTCAGAGCAGCCACTACATTCCACTCACAATCTCAAGAGGCCACAAAAGACCTCAAAATTGCACACTTACTTTTGTTTCCCTTTGCCGCTAAGACGCTTTTCATTTCACCCCCACAATGTGGCCTATAAAAGGTGGAGTCTTCATATTTATGTTGGTCTATAAAAGTGGGAAACCCAGTTTGCATGTAGCCCTACTCCCAGCTACTCTGCCACTTAAGCATTACGACAGGCCCTGGTCTTTAAATTGATGCAGTGACAAGATGTAGTGATTTTAGTGGAAGACTCCAACTTACTTTATCACCGCCATTAGCACCAGTGTTCACCATAACAGCCATGTAAGGGACAGATCAATATTGTGCAGAAGAATTTAGAGGGGACACCAATAGGCCCTTGATCCAGTACCATATATCTACATGGGCTGCATTTGGGACATAGCACAGGACAAAGCTGAGAAGTCTTTTTACATACTCTGAATCATGTTTTCCCAAAAGCATTTTAAGCTCATCGTTAGGACCTAGGTAACAGATTTGTGAAATCATCAGGCTGTATCCCAAATCGATCATTACTGAAGTTGCAAACTTTGTATTCTTTGCAATTACTACAAACAAGCAATGTTTCAAATGAAAACCATGATGACTGAATTAAAATGGCATATAGACTACAGTAAATGCCATTGCCCAAGACTGTATGATTTAATCATACTGCAATGAATGCCATGATCATTCAATAATAGCCATTATGTTGAGTCCTCTACGACTGTATCCATAGCACCATACAAGAAAAGGCCTGTAAACTAATATTAGCTAAGGACTTTGCATCTCTAGACTCAACAAAACACTTTTAATATTAACCAAACAAATCAACTTAGAGATAATTCTTATTTAGTATGATAATCTGTTAAAATGCATTAAAATGCAAAATATGACAATGAACATAAATATTGTAAAAAGGATCATATATTTGTATACTGTATATCTTTGTGAAAATATCTAAATAGTCTTCTTCTGATTGTATGGAAGTTTTTTTTGTACAAAGGATTGGCTAATAGGATGGTCTATAAAGTGTTTTTTCTTAGCTGGCAGAAGTCACTGGTCTTTCATAATCAACTCAACCTAATGACATCATTATGACATCATGCTATTAATCAAAATCCATCCAGCTGATATTCCCAGCAGTTTTTTTATGGTGTGACTGCAGCTAACAAATTCCAAAGCCTTTCTGTGAACATACATTTGAACTACTATACACTCTGTTTGAATGAATTGCAATAGATCTGGGGGTGCCCCCTCTGAAACCAGAATGTAGCCACAGGTGCATCATGTTTGTTATGGACTGTGCCCAGAATTAGTCATACCTTTAAGGAATATGTCATCCAAGGGTATGACAAAAGAGCAATTCTGTTTGAAAATTATGATTTTAATTTTCAAACAGACTGGTACTATGATGAAATCCATGACTGAAGAAGTGGAAGTGAAACCAAATGTTCAAGTTTCCCTGTTGGATTTAAAGAAGGGTTATTGGCAAATACCAGTAACCCACGAAGACAGAGAGAAGTCACTGGTACTTTGTAACCCCAGCAAGCCTTTTAATATTCCGCCTCCCTTATAGGCTGCATGGTGCATTATTGCATAGGTCTTCAACCCTCTCCTGGAGGGCCCCCAGCCAATCCATCTATTAGATGTATCCCAGAGCTAACATACCTGAATCAACTTTTTAACTAATTAACAAGCCCGTACCTGTTGAATCAGGTGAGCTATTTCAGTTGAATCAGGTGAGCTTACTAAACTGTCAAATGGCTTGGGGGTCCTCAGAAAGTGGTTGAAGACCTATGCCTTGTTGACAACCTCAGGGATTATGAAGCAGGTGATGTCATCTACAACGTGGCCTAAATTGACCATTTCCAGTGGCCGCACAAGTGCAGTTTGGAGGTTACCAGACTCACCGCCAACCATAAGAAATTCTTATAATACCCTAAGAAAGCAGACAAATTGTAACCTGGCTAGGCGGTGGGAAATGTCAAAACCAGACTATCTGGTTTGTCAGTTCTTGGAATTTTTATTTTGGATAGTATAGTGGTGTTTACGTACTCAGTTCAGTGGCATTCCTTTTTGTTCTTTTTATTTTTCATCTTTGCCTGTTAGATTTGTCTGTGCCCTTATTGGTACTTGTTAACATTTCACTTTCGCATAAAAAATACATGGCATGGAAACCCATGCTGTATATATATGATATGTTCATAAACAAACTGCAGCTGGGTTGATTCGGCTCATTTTCCTCCAATCCGGCATAAAAACGGCAGTCACAACACTGAAACTTTTACAACCGATTTTTGGGAAATGTGTAAGCTTTATTTAACAGAGAGGAAGATAGAAGAAATAATGCGCTAATAAATCAGTAGGCCTCACCGTAATCCATACTGAAAACCTATATTTTAATTTAATGCAACCTCTCATGACCACTGCAGACACAAGACCATTTTCTATGAATTTATTGGCCAATCTTGTCTGCAACAGGCCCACGAACTCAATAAAACTCAATAACTCATACCATGTCCAGTGCTAGACATTATAGGAATTAGGACAACACAAATTTCACATTGTACAACAACATGACTCAAAAATTGACAAACAACATGATATGTGAGGTTGGTTTACTATCAACATGACAACCAGAAAAAACAACTGAAGACTTTAAATATGGAAGCTATTATACATATACTTAATATAAACACCCTCCTTTCGAATTTAACAGGCCCAGTTTCCATTCCCCTTATGGGGTGGTTGAACACAGGAAAATATTTTAATGGGGTGCTGATATGCTTCTGCATGCCATTTACTATGTTGTCACACAAATATAGGACTCAATTGCAGGCTACAGTGAATCTAGTTTGGTTGCTACAATGTATTTTTCTATATGACCTGGACTTATAATAATGTACAGATTAGAATTGTTCTCAATTTCTTGAATATAAGCCTAATGAATCACAAATGTCACTATTAGTGACACGGGTTGTCAATCAAGCACATAACAAGTGATGTTTTATTCCATTTTATACAGAGAACAGTTGGGTTTGGTCCCAACTTGTGGGACCAAACCCCTCAAAATATATTATTTTTTAAAAGGAAATACAGACAGGGTCTTAACTAATTCCAGAAAGTATTAAAACACAACAGGTGCAAATATATAACACATATAGTTTTTTAGATTGATGTGTAATCAATCTATTTTAACATGGTTTAATGCTGCCAGGGCCTTCAGTGCACATACTTGCACTCCAGCCCCCCCCCCTTTGTTAGTCTTTCTTAATAGCAATTACTTTAATTAGCTTAAGGAAAGGCTACACCTCCAGCCCTTGGCAAATGATGTACAATAAGAAGACAATAGCTGTAAAGTCTAAGAAAAATTTGAGGAACACATTTGTAAAATTACATATTTTCTACCAACTGTTCATAAATAGACTTAAAGACACGTTTGTTTAAAGGGCAGTGGCCATGCTCACAACATTCCAACCCACAAGCTGACTCTTTCACGTTTTGAAACTGGTTGTTTATAATTGCTCCATTTACATTAACATCTCTCCTGAACATGTTGACAGAATGAACTGGTTACACAACTAAATAAGGAACGAGACAGATATTTCAACATTGCAGGCGAATAAATGTCCACAATGGCTGGAGGCTCACAAACAAGACATGGGAAAATTCTAGTTCGTAATTGGGCAGATGGGTGTGCACCACAGACACAACTCAAAATGTTCCATATTTAGAGAAGTCAAGTCTCTTCTTCGCAGCAATCTCCCTGCTCATCCTTATTTATGACTAGCCTGCCAGTCACAACCTTCAGCAGGTTGCGATGTTTTGGAAAACTGAAGTTTAGGAATGCTTTGTAGAACAAGCATGCCCCGTAGACATGTTGTGTGGAATCTATTCATAGAATCTGCAACATTTTGCTACTAAATGCAGCGCTGGTTAAGCCCATGGCTTAAGATATCCAAAAACACGTGGAGACTTTGTGTAAATCAGAAATTTCTCACAAATATTTAAACCTATCAACATGCCTTGCATGGGCGGAGCTTATTACACAGCACACAGAGCATGTGTAGAAAGTGTTATTGAAATGAAATCTCCAACAAAAATGTTGCTGCAGTAAGCCAGTAGATCATTCAACGATTTTTGGCTAATAATGTTTTTGTAATGAGGGTATTGCGATTCGCTCCTAGGTAGGTGAGTTTTGCAAACAGGTGAAAGTGAAGTGCCTTTTTTGGAAACAGGCAGCAGTATACGTTTAAGCCTAGTGCCATGTTCAGCTCAAATCAAAAGTGATGTCATGTAGAAAGTGAAATAGTAACAAGTCTGATGAATGCTTTACCTGCCTGCCTAATGAACACCAGTCAGATATATCAAACATTTTAGGGAGAAGAGAGTATGTTTCAGGAAGATTACGCATTCTTCACAACATAACAGATCAACAAAGTTTAAATGGTGATTCTTCTCTCATTACTTTTGCCCAGTTGTGTGATGGGTCAGAGACCAGTGCCTCCCAGGTTAGCATAATTTACTCTGCCCATTGGCCGTGTTTGAGAGTAATAAATCCATAATGTAAAATGGGTAAATTGTGACTGATCTACAAATTTGAATGAGGTGTTATATATGATGGAAGATGATTTGTAGATTAGTCAGCAGTTGCATGCAGTTGTTTTATTGCTCTCACCTAGTCAGACCTAATTCATCTGTGGTTTCCTCCAACTCTCTTTCTCTTTCTGTCCTTAAACACATAAAGAAAATGGCTTTTGTATGTCCACCTCTCACCGATCTCCTGACTGAATGAGACATATTATATGTCCCGCCCAAGCTGGGAATTCTGTTTTTATATAAATAATCTATATTTGTAACACTTAAAACCAACTTCATATTAGTGGTATAAGCAAATAAGTATTCTTACACTTTACAAAATTCTAAACGCAACACTTTAGTTTTTTCCCCATTCATCATGAGCTAAACTCAAAGATCTAAGACTTTATTAAAGTACAACAAATACCTATTTCTCACAAATATTGTTCACAAATCTGTCTAAATCTGTGTTAGTGAGCACTTCTTGGCTGAGATAATTCATCCACCTTACAGGTGTGGCATATCAAGATGCTGATCAGACAGCATGGGTATTGCACAGGTGTGCCTTAGGCTGGCCACAATAAAAGGCCACTCAAAAATGGGGGGGCCTGGGGCGGTCCGAAAACCAGTCAGTATCTGGTGTGACCACCATTTGCCTCATGTAGTGCAACACATCTCCTTCACATTGTTGATTGTGGCCCTTGGAATGTTGGTCCACTCCTATTCAATGGCTGTGCGAAGTTGCTGTATATTGGCAGGACCTGGAACATGCTGTCGTATATGCCGATCCAGAGCCTCCCAAACATGCTCAATGGATGACATGCCCGGGGAGTATGCTGGCCATGCAAGAACTGGGATGTTTTCAGCTTCCAGGAATTCTGTACAGATACTTGCAACATGGGGCTGTGCATTATCATGCTGCAAGATGAGGTGATGGTCGTGGATGAATGGTATGACAATGGGCCTCAGGATCTTGTCACGGTAACTCTGTGCTTTCAAAATGCCATCAATAAAATGCATCTGTGTTTGTTGTCCATAACACACGTCTGCCCATACCGTAACCCCACCGCCACCATGGGCCACTCGATCCACAACGTTGACATCAGCAAACCGCTCACCCACACAAGTGTTGTGTTTATAATTTTGTTCAGTTTACACTTAAAATTGGGCCACAACTTTTTGACTATGTATGTATGTGTGTAGACATGTTTTTGTTAGATTGGCCCTTTTAAGTATATTTAAACATATTGTTTTCTGCTTTGATCTTCTTGAGCCATAAATATATAAAATTCCAATGATTTGATAACTACTTTGATTTAATTTCATATTGGCAAAGCCCATGCTTTGTTACAAGATGAGCTGTCCCACACCATATACTGCAACTTCCCCTTGATCAACAATAACACAAAAATTGAACAGCAATAGTGGTAATACTGCATTAATGCACTCAGTGACAGCCCCTAGACACTACATAATCAACATACTCTTAGTCATTGCATCTGTGCTAAAGGAAAAGCTATGTTTCCACAGCCATAAATTATATGTTTTGATGTAAATACCTTGTGCAGGGAGTAGGTAAAGATAACAGATGGAGTAGGTGTGCTTGTGTAGGTTGATGTGGCATATATGCATGTTCAGCACACAGGCTGATCGGAAGCAGTGCCAACAATTGCAGATCTGGATACAGTCAGCAATGCTGAAAGGAAGCTTAAACTTAGCCTTCCTGAAAGATGGCAGCCGACTGGCTTTCTCCACCGAAATAGGGCTATTATTCTTGTCACTCGCTGATTTGTATGCGAGGCAAACACCCAGAGCCCAGAAACAATGTCTTCTCATGCGTTGAGAAGAGGGCCCCGAGTTTTCAGTGTGTTTTTGTTGCTGAATTTGCATGGAGCTCTGTGGCTGGCTGTTGTCTTAGCTCAGCCCAGCAGTTTAGGTGCAAAGTAATGACAAAAGTGGCACTTCAGACACCAAGAGGTTCAGTGGCTCATGTTTAAACATTTATGTGTTCTTAACCATATTTTTCTATCTTGATCTGAGTTTTTAATAATTCAGCCCGAGATCCCGCCTGTCAGCAAACTAGACAAGGGTCACAATTAGAAGTGGCAGAGCACTGGTGATGGGAATGCCATTTAGAGTGAACGGAAATTAACGGCTCTTACCTTTGTTTTGTCAAGCCCCAGTTCACATTCACTATTCACGAAAGTCAGTAAAGGTCTCTGGGATGTACATAATACGTTTGAATGGAAATCTGTCAATGCATTTTTAAATATTAGTTTGGATGTGATTAAGGGAAGCTGTTACAACCCACTAAAGGCAATGAAATCGACTGAATGCCCTATACAGGGTTGGGTAGGTTACATTACTAATATTGTAATCAGTAATGTAACTTTAGCTCAGTAACATAATCTGATTCCTTACACATTACTTTCATATTAATAAACATTATAAGGCAAATAGGAAAATAGCCAATTGAACAACACTGGCTTAATAAACTTTAGAGTTTATATACCTGGGCATATTAGGAGTTTATATATTTTAGTGTTAAAGTAAAAAAAAAAAATCTTACTTTTGAGGTCCAGAACTAGCAGATTCACATGTACACAGATAATGTGTCAGCATCAAATGGAAAACATGAATGGCCATCCCTGGGCTGACTGCTTGTCAATGCACCTTTCCTCCTCAAAGGCAATACAGCTATTCAATACAACTTTTTTTAGACAAATTGTAGCCTAGCTTCTCCCCTAAACAAGTCTAATCTGAAATAGGAAAGAGATTAAAAAAACAGGTATTCCCTATTACTGTTTTGAGTAGTAGATTTCTAAACCACATTTCCTATGAATAGTGTACTATTAATGTAGGCATTCTCCGCATTTGAAATAGGGATCATTTTTGCAGCCTTAACAAAGTCTCAGCAAAATATTTTGGTAAACTACTGCTTCAGTTCAAGAAGCAGGTTGATAGCTTACTATACAGGGTATAACATTTGAAGTACAACATGAATTGTATATTAAAGTTTTCACTTTACATTGGTGTTAACTAGCTGATATTTAATTGTATTCTGTAGTTAAGTAGTTAGTATTTCACTCCACTCTCCAGTTAACAAGTTCATACAAATTCATATTACTCTACTTTGAAATGAAGTATATTCACTCTTCTGAAAATAAAAATACCATTATTTTCCTGTTCCCTTTATTTTTGTCCAAATTATCTCTTCTTTCTGCAAGTTGTGTCTATAACAAAAACACTTTGGAACACATTGAACTCCCAAATCAACACTAGAAATATAACCCTGAACAAAAATTGGCCAATTTCATGTGCCATGTTGTCAGCCCAGTGTTGGCCTACTTTGTGTATGAACCATATCCGCCTGTGGGTAGGAGGATATTTTGGGGCTGCTGGAATTAGCTGAAGTACTGTATAAGCATGTTTTTCTTGCATTACATTAAGCTAAGTTAGCCCACAAATTATCACCTTTCTGCACAAACAAGGCAGAATCTACTTTCATGCCACCAATCCCTAGGTCTCAAACCCTGCTAGATGGATCCCTTGCTTGAATCTATTAATCTGATCATTAGCGACTCCTAAAATCCAACTCTGCTTATTTCCATGAAGCTAATTATAATTCACGGACATATAATGGTAACCAAGAGCTGTGCTCATTTCCATTGCTGACCCTGATCAGTATTCTAACGTTTTCCTTCTTTCACTGGAATGAGAGAAATTATTTCATATACCAAAATGTATTAGGAATGTACCCTTTATTTATAGTACCCTTTATTGTGAGCTGTTGTGATAGCTAACAGTCAGTGCTACAGGGGCATAAAGACATTATCAATTCAATCATATATAAGAAATTAATTAGACATCGTTTAATTAATTTCTTTTTAACTCAAAACATTATGACAGTTGTGGTTTTGTGTTTGAACTAAATATTTTTAGATTTTTTAAAAATAAATATGCATGCATTTCTCTAAGAATTCAAACCATTTGCCAAGTATAGACCATCAATGTATTGTGAAATGGTATTGTAAATGATTGCATTAGATGATATGCTGGTGTCTTGTTGCCGTGGAAAATAAGTGTGGCCATTAATCTACTTCTGGCCTACCTTAAGGCCTGCCTCCCCCAAACAATGTATCCTTACCAGTTTGCCTACCGGTCAAACAGTTCCACAGAGGACACAATCTCCATAGCTTTATAATTTGCCCTGACCCACCTAGACAAAACCAACACCTGTATGTGAGAATACTATTCATAGACTTTAGCTCAGCATTCAACACGGTCATCCCCTCTAGGCTGGTCAACAAACTCCATGACCGGGGGATCAGCCCCTCTCTCTTCAGCTGGACTGGACCGCAGTCTGTGAGGTTAGACAACTTCACCACTTCCACAGTTCCAACACCATCGTCACCAACACCAAGTTTGCAGACAACACTACAGTGGTAGGCCTGATGAATGACAATGACCAGCCAGCCTACAGGGAGGTCAAGCAAATGCTGGCATGCCGCTGACTACAACCTGGCCCTCCCAGGTTGGCACTGAGGTAGATCATGTGTCCAGCTTCAGTTCCTGGGTGTCCGCATCAAGAACCTCTCCTGGACCCTGACCACCTCAGCCCTGGTCAAAAAGGCATAGCACCTGTACTTTTTGAGGAGGCTGAATAATTCCTGCCTGTCCTCTAAGATCTTTGTGAAATTTTACAGCTGTACAATCGAGAGCATTTTGACTAACTGCGCCATGGTGTGGTTTAGCTGTTGCTCCATAGCCGACAGGAAGGCCCTTCAATACCCTCCTTCCATCAGGCAAGCGGTATAGGTCTCTTCGTTCTTGCACCAGTAGGCTCAGGAACAGATTTGTTCTATCTGCTTTAACACTGCTGAACTCTGTTACCCATCACTAACCATACCCCACCCCTGCCTCTCAGGGACCTTGCTGCACTACTCTCTTTGTATTACTGGACTCTGACACTGCCTTGTAAAGTCTGATAATGGACGTTTTCAGTTGTTACAGGTACATGTCTACGTCAGGAAACTCACACGGCTGCTGTGCCTGCATTTCAGTTGCACATGCACCTTGCACACTCAATTTGCCTTCACTGCACACTTAGAATGGCCATCGTACTTGCATTTTTCAGTTGTTATATACACATGTCTATTTCAGGAACCTCATTACTGTTATCTCTGCATCCCGATTGAACATGCTACCTTACTCCTTCAATATCCCTCGATTGCACATTTAGAATGTAATTTAGAACTGCCATTTTTACCTGCACAATTATTTACTGTTCAATTTTTCCAGTGTTCTAGGATGGTTTTATTAAGGTTTTACTTGATGTATCATCAAATTGCAATTGGGATAACATGCAGGACTCTGCTTGATAACATAATGTATTAAATAGACATATTTTATGCATTTACAGTTATGGCCTGGGGACGGAAAAGGTGATTCAATGGAATGGCCCATAATATATATATTTTTCTCGATACAATAACATATCTCAGTTTTAGCATTTATATTGTCTTTGTACTATTTTCTATTGAATTTACGGTTTCAATTATTTGCACATCATTGCATTCTGTTTTTATTTACCTTTCACCAGGGTCCCTACATTTTTGGAAATAGGGTTGTACACGATGGAGCAAAAATCATTACTTAAATCATGTCAGCAAAAGGAAGGCCATAATTTTCATTGAATCTTTTGTTGCAAAATTATATAATATTATTGATACATTTTAGGAACTGCTTCCAACATAATACCATCTTTGTTTGTGTGTACTGGGTATATTTTTTAAGAATTCTTCCAATACTCTAAAATGTTAGGAAGTATTGACTGTATTTGTTTAAATGAAACTATTCATATTTCAGAATATCAGGTGAATGCTCCTCACCTGTGTTCCCATTCCTTAGAATGTAGATGTCAGAGGCCAAGAATTAAATGTGTTTTGCCATACAATGCCACCTAGTTGTAATACTATGAGCCTTAGGAACTCAATATAATATAACAAGTTAAAATAAGTTATTTTATTGGGTGGAGAGCAATGTATCAATTGCCCAGAAGGAGCCAGAGGCTAAAGCAGAGTACTAAAATATAAACTATTAATTAAAATACTATTAACAAATCCTCTTGAGGAAATAAATCTAAATCTTGTCTGTCTTGGCACTTGGGTTCTCATTTGCAACAAGATCAACATTGGACTTTTCCAGTCTCTCTATGTACCAATAACCGTAATTTTGAAAATGCCATCTTTCAGTAAGACATATCATCCACACCAGTTGTGTCAAAAAATGCATGGGCCAAAGAAATCATCTGTGACACTTGTAAACGAACAAACAGACCAAATACTTTAGACTGTTTCTTCTGATTGAATTGCTTGGGGACAATAACCAAATCACTCCAAGACTACATTAAAATAACGGAAACACCACAAGGAAAAGGACTGTTACATTTTAGTCAGTTACAAACACAGTTGAAGAGGTCACATTAGGTTGATTCCCATGTAAACATAGGTGTGAGCTCTAAAAGAGGTCTGACAATTAGCACTTTGGTAGCTGTATTCAAGAGCAACAAAAGGCAACTAACAGAGCTCCAAAGAGGCCAAATTGTTGTTGCATGCGGATCAGTCACAAAAACTGTAAAATTATTCAATACGTCAAATAGAAAATTCTAAATAGTAATGACTACCAGTGCCAAATATGGACCAATTACATCGGCAAAGAGAAACAGTAGTTGGAAATCTCAGCTGACTGACAGGGATATATGGACACTTAACAGGATGGATTCTCTATGTCCTAAAAATACAGCCTAAAAAACTACCATAACATTATATCAGAACCTCCGTTAACCATTCTCAACAAAAACTACACATCTTAAGCTTCACAAAGCTGAAATTTATAGCTGGGCTGTCATTGGAAAAATGCTTTTATCCACAAAGACGCACAAAGACGTGTAACTTGGGGAGAGGTGCACAAAACCTTTCCTGATTAGTCATCTTTCACCCAATATCCTACATCACACAGTCCATATGTATATACTGTACACTAATGAACCAAAATATTATGACCACCTTCAAGTCCTATAGCTTGTGATTTGGAGTCGCCGTGGATTGAACTCTATAACGTCCCACAAATGCTCAAGTGGATTGAGATCTGGGGAATTTGGAGGCTAGGGCAACACCTTGAACTCTTCATCATATTCCTCAAACCACTCCCGAACAATGTGTGCAGTGTGGTAGGGAGCATTATCCTGCTGAAAGAGGCCACTTGCCATCAGGGAATACCATTACTATGAAGGGTATACCTGGTCTGCAACAATGTTTAGGTAGTTGGCACATCTCAAATTGACATCCACGTGAATGCCTGGACCTAGGGTTTCCCAGCAGAATGTTACCCAGAATATCACATTCCCTCCACTGGCTTGTCATCTTCCCACAGTGCACCCTGGTGCCATCACTTCCCCAGGTAAATGGTGCACACGTACATGGCTGTCTACATGATCTAAAAGAAAATGTGAGTCAGTGGACCAGAAAACCTTCATCCACAGTGAAGTGGGGTCATAAAGGGCACTCGAGTACAGAGTCCCATATGCAGCAGGGTGCAATGCACTGTGTGTTGTGACCCTTTTCTCTAGAAAACCATCATTAAAATATTATATGACTTGTGCCATAGTAGAACCTCTGTCAGGTGCCTAACACTGTGTTGCCTGTGCCTTTGCCTTTGTCCCTCCTCAGACTACTGTCAGTAGGTACTTACCACTACTGACCGTCTGGCCATAACAATTTGGTCCTTGTCAAATTCGCACAGGTCTTTACTCTTAACTATTTCTCCAGCATCCAACACATTGACTAAGAGTACTGATTGTTTGTTTACCATCTAATCTATTCAGACCTTCACATGTGCCTTTGTTAGGAGATGATCAATATTTTGTGGGAATGTTTTGGCCAGTGCATACAGCACCAGTGAAAACTTTGGACACACTTACCCATTCACTTGAATGGGTATTGTACATATGTACGCTACTGTTCAAAGTTTTTGGGTCACTTGTACATTTCTTTTCCAGCTACAATAATACTTGTTTATGAAAGAAAATCACTTTTTTGTTAATTACAATTACATCAAATTGATTACAACTACAGTGTCGATACTTTAAATGTTGTAAATGACTATTATTGCTAGAAAATGCTGATTTTCAATGGAATATCTACAATATATAGGTGTTCAGAGGCTCATTATCAGCAATCATCAGTCCTGTGTTCAAGTGGCACGTTGTGTTTGCTAATCCAAGTTAATCATTTCCAAAGGCTAATTTATCATTAGAAAACGTCTTTACAATTTGCACAGCTGAAAACTGTTGTGCTGATTAATGAAGCATTGAAACTAGTGTTCTATAGACTAGTTCAGTATTAGGAGCATCAGCGTTTGTGGGTTTGATTACAGGCTCAAAATGACAAGATAAAGACATTTTATTTGAGAAATTACCAAGGATACAAGTAATGCCATTTTCCATATATTAAAGTAATATATTTTAATTGAGTATTATCTATATAGTTGATATATTTGCCCGCTCTGACTGGGAGATCCCAAGGCGTTCCCAGGCCAGTGTCAAAAAATTCTCTCTCCACCTAGTCCTGGGCCTACCCTGAGGTCTCCTCCCAACTGGACGTGCCTGGAACACCACCCTAGGGATACAACATGGGGTCACCCTTACCAGATGCCCGAACCACCTCAACTGGATCCTTTCAATGCAGAGTAGCAGCGGCTCTACTCCGAGTTTCTCACGGATGATGGAGCTTCTCACCCTATCTCTGAGGGAAACGCCAGCCACCTTTCTGAGAAAACTAATTTCAGCCGATTGTACCCGCAATCTAATTCTTTCAGTAATGATCCAGCCTTCATGACCATAGGTGAGGGTAGGAGCCAAAATGTACCGATATATCGAGAGCTTTGCCTTCCGGCTCAGCTCTCTTTTCGTCACAACGGTGCGGTAAAGCGAATGCAATACCGACCCTGCTGCTCCGATTCTCCGGCCAATCTCCCACTCCATTTTCCCCTCGCTCACGAACAAGACCCAGAGATACTTGACTGCTTTACTTGAGGTAACACCTAATTCCCTACCCAGAGGAGGCACTCCCATCGGTTTGCTGCTGAGAACTATGGCCTTAGATTTAGAGATGCTAATCCTCATCCCAACCACTTCGCACTCAGCTGCGAACCTGTCAAGTGAGTGCTGGGGGTCACAGATCGGTGATGCCATCAGGACCACATCATCTGCAAAAAGCAGCAATGGAATCCCCAGCCCACGGAACTGCAACCCCTCCCCTCCCCACTCTGACTATGGCTCGGCATCCTATCCATGAGCGTCACAAACATGATTGGTGATAAAGCGCAGCCCTGACGGAGGCCAACTCCCACCTGAAACGAGTCTGACTTATTACAGAGAACCCGAATACATCTCTCACTTTGGACATACAGGGATTGGATAGCCGTAAGAAGGGACCTCCTCACTCAATACTCCCGCAGCACCTCCCACAGTATCTCCTGGGGAACCTGGTCCTATGCCTTCTCCAGATTCACAAAAACACATGTAGACTGGATGGGCATATTCCTAATCTCCCTCCAGGATCCTTGCAAGAGTAAAGAGCTGGTCGGTGGTTCCACAACCAGGACGGAATCCACATTGTTCCTCTTCAAACTGGATACTTTGGACTATCTGCCAAACCCTCCTTTCCAGCACCTTTGAGTAGGCTTTCCCAGGGAGGCTGAGAAGTGTGATACCCCTATAATTGGCCCACACCCGCTGTTCCCCAGGGGAACCACCATGCTGGTCTGCCACTTCTTAAGCACTGCCCACTCAGCACTGCAACTCCCACTCAGTGTTGAAGAGGCATGTCATCCAAGAAATCCCCTCCAATTCCAAAGCTTTCTGGACGGATCTCATCAATCCCCTGTGCATTGCCACTGGAGTTGATTGACTACCTCAGGAACTTCTGCCAAGGAGATTGACTATCTTCAGTTGGTTTTGGAGTTGGTTTCGTGTTTACAGCTATTACCCTGTAGGCTGTAGAGCTGGAGGAATAATAAGAAGTTGAGGAGAAACCTATAGTTGTGCTTTGCATTTGGCAAGCACACCTAATAAAAATATGTAGTTTGGAGAAACCTATAATTGTGCTTTGCCTTTGGCAAGCACACCTAATAAAAAGAAGTCGTTTGGGAGAAACCTATAATTGTGCTTTGCCTTTGGCAAACACACCTAACTATATAAAGTGGAGCCTTCCAGAGATTCAATGGTGTGTCCTGCTCTTTGAGAGAGGAAACGTAAGCAAACGTTTAGGACCCTGGAGGGCATTTTATTTGGGTACACAAAGAGAGTAGAGGAGGCTGTAAGATTTACAGCAAAACAGAAAGATATACAACTCTCAAAGGATGGCTGCAACATCTTCAAGTCAGCCTCCCTGTGGCAATTTGGTAGGAATGGGTGCTGGCAAACTATGCTTTGATGCGATGTTAATGAAGACGTTGGGGGTGTGTTCGTATTCCTAAATCATGATTTTCATCACAGAGTTAGACACATCTTTCTCTTCTATCGTCTAGCACAATCCACCCAATGTATCCCACTACATGAGAAAATCTGTACACAAATAGGAATAATTTTATAAATGTATATTCATTACCATGTTTCCCTTAATCCGTTTTTGTTATAAATGTTACCTATATTTAATCAGATTAGTTGACTGAGATATTCCTATTTATCTTGCCTTGCTCAGGGACAGAACAACAAATTTTTCACAATTCAATCACATTTTAGGTACTGCTCAGTTCTTACATTAGGTTAATATGGTCAATTGAATGAACACAATATTGACATTTACCATTTGTAAATCCCCTGTCCGTGGCACAAATTTAACAAAACAATTAAATGTATGTATAAAGCTCAACTTCAATAATTAAATAATACCTTCTATTTAATAACTCCCAATAACAAAGATAAAGGTGATCTCTGTTTGGGTGAAAACTACCAGCATACCTGGCATATAATTTGCTATGGCTGTATCAGTGCCTAAAGTATCTCAGAAAAAATATCCATATAAAAAATACCTGTTAGAAAAAAAAGGTCCACATACTTCAATTTTAACTATCTTTGGTACTGCCTGTTGCTACTGTTTTCTAACAGAACACAGATCATAGAAATAAAACACATGTACAGTGGTGTATTTGCAATGGTATCACACATGGATTATTCCAATGTCAGGTATGTAAGTTCTTCACCAATACACACACTCAATCCCAAGCGCTCACTTTATTGATCACAGACACATTTTCTCACTCACTCACTCATTCAAACACCCATTCACACTTCTGTCAACAGTTTAGAGATTTTAGCCCCTCACCTAAAGCTTCTTGTGTATCCTCACATTAGGGTTTCTTTTATATAATTTACTATAAATGTATTTAAAGACCAGCCTTGGCATAGCACACAGGGATTCGTCAATATCCATGGCAAACAACCAAGGGGAGTAATGTACCCACACCTATCTTATCCCATACAAATGGGTCAACAAATGGTTTTAATTTCACTCACGTATAGATTCTTGGGAATTTTAAATTTGTTCTTCCCTCACATACAACATAATCGTGGGAATCACAAATTGGTTATTCAAAATTATGTTATCTCTGTTAATGATAATTAATATATACCATATTATCACATCATTTACAAATTTCACATCACCTTAGTTTCATTTTCAATCTTTTTTGATCTTTAACTTCTTACTGAAGGGTTTTCTATAAATAATATCTACGAGTTTACAACATCATGAAAATAAAGAACATGTAACATTCATAATGAACTGTTATTTTGCTTGCATGAATTGGACTGTGTCACTCCTGACTCCAATGTAAACAATACATCTTTCCAAACAGACAATGAATTACTGTGAAATTTCAAAACGCTTCTATTACCTCTATGGTGCACATTACAGCTGGGCGATATCAACAAATATCAGTATCACGATAAGTGGACCCAATTACCTCTAATAATATATATTGCAATAACGTTGTGTTTAAAAAGGCTAAGTACAATTGTGCCACGTTCTAATTCAGTTTAGATATTCTGCTAACTGAATTAGTGTAAATAATATTAAGTAGTAACTCGATAAAGATATATATTGTTATCAAGGTGATTGGGTCCAGTTATCGCGATACAGATTTCTGTTGATTTAGCCCAGCCCTAGTGCATGTAGTTCAGTCAGCTTGAGACGTAAAGTAGATACCGCTGCTATGGAGATATTGAAGTTCCATCTGGGGTGACAAATTGTTGAAGGAAAAATGCATTTGCAATTCATCAAGTAAAAACTATTCAATTCATTTGCATAACAGTTGATTATTTCAGGTTTATTAGTAAATACGGGAACAAGTATCATGACACAAAGAGTACAGAGACCAACACAGAGTAATGTCATGCAATTTTTTCAGCTTTTTACATTGCCATGGTTTTAGCTTATATGTCATCTCAAATCATTCATACTGAATGCATGTAAAAGGAATAGTTGAATGCAAGTATACTGTCCTCTGAATGCGTTACTGGGCATATTTTGACAGCAAGATAAACACTTTCACATCAAAAACCAGTCAACACGATGTCCACGTTCATATGGTTTAATAAAAATGCGTGAAACTGATACATACAAAGACAACAATGTCTCAAAAAAGAAAGAGAATGTTGACTCTATTTGATAATAGACAAATCTCTTAATTAACTTAATTCTGCAGCTTTACTGAGTTATCTGAAATAATTTCTCAATGACAATTAGCATGACATAGCAATTAAATAGCATATATAATCTTTGACTACCAAACATTCCAAACTGTACAATAACAATATTTTAACTTAAAGATACATGCAAAAGGTAACTGATACATACTGACAAAACTTCCAAAGGCATGAAACGTTGGGAGATGGATGAGAATTGTGAGCAGAACTGAGCATGAGGCAAGAAAAACTAACTTCCTGGTTACAGGTCACTTTTCCCATAATTCAATAAATGTGCCCAAAATCACAATCGGAGGGCTAAACACAAAAGGTTTATAACTGAAGTAATATCACAACAGTAATAGAACCGGAAGGTTTGCTCACAGACATAGATCCAGGAGACAGGCAATCATTCAATTGCCTAGACAACTTGGTGGAAGCTCACAAACGACAGCTGGGCCATGTTACTATAGATGCTTTTGCTAACTCAGGTCTCCCAAAAAGGAATAGTCCTGTTTACCTGTACAATACAAGGTGCAATAGCCTCCAGCTGCTTTTAAGACGTTCCCCAAAAGGGAGACTTCTAGTGGTTTCTGCTAGGCCCAAGGCTTAGTCTTCCGCACATGGATGGAGACTAGGAGCTTTGCTCAGCCGACATTCCATTCATTACTACCCCTGAACACAAATACAGACATTAGGATTTGCTGAGAAGGAGAGACATAGTTTAGTATATGTAATGTTTCCAGCATACAGAGTATAAAGACTTTCCAACAGTATAATTAATATATAAGGACATAATAAATAAATGTTCCACAATCTAGCTTGTGTAGAAGTAGAGTATTAGAATCCGTAATTCATTTATATTTGTTATTTATTTTGAAACAGCAGAGATGAGAATATAGACTAATAAAAAACCAGCACATTCCTCTTGCTAGATGCAAAAGTAAAGCATCTGATGCGCTTTTAAATATTTTCTTCCAGTATGGAATCCAGACCATAAACACCTCTGATAATATCAAATGATTTACAGATTGACAAGAATGTGCCTAATTTTGTTTAAGTTGTTCTCATGACAAAGAGGTTGCTATAACCACTTGACATACCCTTGATATTCCCTTGAAGCCCATTCAAAAACAGTATGAGATGGCAACAGCAGTGTGTGGGAATTTTATAGAGAATTGAAACCTTCATCATGGTTGGTTTTTAAGGAAGTTATTCTAAAACCTTCAACCTAATGTGTAATAGCTCTAGAACAATAATAGACCTCCAAGTAAAAATAACAATACACTTGACACTTAGCAAACAATGCTATCTAAACGACTTAGTGCTAATTAGGGTTATCTACGTATTTTCCACAGGGAAAGAACTCGATCACTACCTTTACTTCGATCACTGTTCTGTTAGCGCTTAATACAACTATTGCCTTTTACGTTCTTTAATTATTGCTTCAAATAAACTGATACCTAAAGTGACCTGTCTGCATGCATGGTTGCAAATAGCAGGTCTACTGGTTAACTAGCTAGCAACAGAGCAGATGTCGGTAACTGGAGAGGTATACAAGCAGGTTGTGAACAAAACCAGGAAGACAGAAATCTGATACAGGTAATTGGGAAACTACTTGAAACAAATAACGCTGGAAATGACTATATAGTAGGGGTGCTCATTCTGGGTCCTGGAGAGCTACCATCCTGTAAGTTTTTACTCCAACCCTAATTTTGCACACCTGATTCTAATAATGAGCTGGATGAAAATCTAAGCCAGGATAGTCACAACTAGGGTTGCAGAGAAAACCTACAGGATGGTAGATCTCCAGGACCAGGATTGGGCACCCCTGCTATATAGAACAAGAAGAATTGGCAAAATACAGAGGGCTAATAGGGAACTGGGAAACCTGGTGGGGGGTGGAGACATGACAACAGGTGAAACACATCAGGATCATGGACAATGTAACAATATTTATGTCATTCATCAGTTGACTTCAAACTTCAAAAACACCTCTGAAAACTCTTCTAATCCTGTTCTTTACCTGCCAATTGGTCTCTGGCAATTCTGCAGGAATCTAATCAGGAGCAAATCAAAAGCCACTCCTAGAGATGGTTTGATCAGAGCCCATCAGGAACATTGGTGAGCCCGGCCACATATGGATAGTGTGAAGGTAATTTTCTAAAGTCCAAATGGATATAATTAGCCGGAGAACTCAAATGCAAACCAATATTGTGAATCCTTGTGCACAGGAACACAAAAAAAGTGAAATTGTCTCTATTCCTCTGACCATCTTCTTTTGAGTCGTTCTCCGGACAATCACGAATCCAATGTTCAAGTGAACCACAACGATGGCAACCATTGTCATAGGTGCGGCGGTTTGCATAACCACGGCCTCTGCTTAGATAAAAATGTTTCCCAGTTCATCCTTCTCAGGAAAAAGACACCCACTCGTCCACACAGTGCCATGATTGTTAACCTGTATTGAGAACCAACGTCCCAATTATTGGGGCATTCTGTACGGGCCAGTCCCCTTGCACCCTTCCCCATCTTAGTTGTTGCGCTTTCATCATGACCATTTCTACTTCAACTATATTTGGTTTATATTGTTCAAGCAGCTGAAGAAATACACGATTGAATTCCTCTCCGCCTTAGTAGGGGGCGCGTAGTCATCACCTCCTGCAACCGGATTTGCAACTTCGACCATTGGGAACCGACCTTCAGGCTCCCCAAACAGTGTGGCGCTCCTGGTCCTTCCAGCAATTGGGGATGTTGCACCAAGGTCTGCCGCGAGCGAAGTGTAAATCTTCCGGGCAGGAGTGGGGCTATTTTGAGATAACTTCGGCAGTATTCCTGTCCGTAGTTCATTATCTCAGCTGGTCCAACGTAACTACGATAGACAATCAATGGTTTACTGCCGCCCTTAGCCAGGTTCAGAGACTTAGGCACAAAATAAAACAAATACAATGAAAATAAAAAATCTACTAATAATATTAATATTCTGTGGCGAAAATAAGATCTGTTTAAGTCTAAATAATATACCTGCGTCCTAACGCAAACAAAAGTGCCCTAACACTTATACTTGCGCCCTAACACAAACGAGAGTGCCCAACACTCTGATCTCAATTAACGTGCCCTAACACCGTTAATAGGCCTGTCGGCCCGTAAGTGAGATAGTATTCCTACAAATTTAAAATGTGCCCTAACACATATCCCAATGTCCTATTGCCGACTGTATTGTGCTCTTACCTCCAAAATTCAATGTCCTCGGGAACCCTGTACTGATCAGGCACGAGTCACGGCTCGAGTCAGGCACTTCTACTCTACCCCTCAAAGAATAACCCTTTTCGGGGGAGGTTTGAGCTCCAGAGATCTCTCTCTGGCCGTGCACGGTTAACCTGTTTGGAAAAAGACTCGAACCGAGCAGGATTAGGATCCCGAACGAGCACCCCAAATTGTAATGGTAATTTTATAAAGTCCAAACGGATACTTATCTTTAACTACGAAAATGGCAGGTAAGACAGAGGAAAACTCAGTTGCACAATCAACAGTTTATTCTTGCAAGGAGAGTGTACACAGGTTACAAAGTAACAGTGAATAATCTTTAACTAATACAGGACAATCATCAGTACTTAAAGACAGAAAAGGGGTGTGGTCAGATGTTGGACATCTGTGCTAACTTAACAGAACCCATTTGCTTGGTTCTATTACAACCCAGGTGTCACCCAAGGGTCAGGCTGTCCCTCCCATGGGTAACCTCTTCAATAGTTGAAAAGGACTTGCAGCATCTGGAAAAACAATAGCCAAACCCCAAATGGGTTATACAGATACGGAGATTTACTAGCAACCATAAAGTCTGCTGATACGGGGCAAGGATGTCCCCTAAGCAAATACCAGATCCCCCTCTCCCACATTCTCTTCCTTCTCTAAACATGGGGATTCGGTCATTTAATCAGTATGAATTCATCAGTGTAAGAAATTTCCCTTACAATAGTCAATAATATCTCGGTTAAAAAGTGAGGATATCTGGTCTTGGAGATCTACCAGCCATAGCTCAGCTATGTTTGAATGTTTTCTTCTTTGATTGCATTTTATATTGCACTAAATTCGGGCCAGAGTTACTGACGACTACTCTGTATGAGTTTTGAGCAAAGATGGCATTAAGAATTTCAGGAAAGTCACAGCAAATTGCTTGATCTTTGGTTTGGCATCTCTTTTTAACAATTTATTTTTGGGGGGAACAAAGAGGATTGGTTACACCTGAGACCATTCCTTGCTTTCTCTGTCATTTTGATTTATTGCATGATTAGATTTTATTTGGTGTAATTGATCACTGTGCAGGTTATATATTTTGTCTGTGTTGGTCTTGGTAACTTGTTTGTAATTGGCTTAGGTTTTGAAGTGATTAAAGGCATAAATGCTGTTAGAATGTGCAATAACTAGCTAATTTGCTTTCACATGATTTATGTGAAAATGTTGTTGTAAACAGTGGCTGGCTCATGACTAATGTATATAATTACAGATTTTAAGCATTTAATTGGAAACTACTTACCAAATAACATTCCTTACTAATCTCAAAGCAGTCATGAGGCTGTTCTGTCAACAATGATCCTGATTAAGAAACAATGTGAAGGAGTGTTAGGGACAATTCCCCTAACAGCAACTTAAAACCAAGTTATTATTCCATAAGCTATTCACATCAGATGGCTATGTCTAATAGAGAAAAAATACTTTGTAGAAGGTCAAGGTCGCAGCCCCCAGAAAGGTATATTGTAATTCATTCATTACCTTTATTATATATTGTATGACCTGACAATTTTTTTTAAGTATACATTCCCAGTGTAGGTGAAATGACATGCATGTCAATCAATCAAATGTTTATTATTAAACAATTTTTACATCAGCAGTTGCGACAAGGTGCTTTCCCAGGTAACCCAACCTGGAACCCCAAAAAGCAAGCAACACTTGTTAATGCACAGTGGCTTGGAAAAGTGGCTTTGGAAGAAACCTAGAGAAGAATCAGACTGAGGGGTGGCCAGTCCTCTTCTGGTTATGCCGGAAGATTAAGAGTGCATGACCTTTATGGTCAAATCAATGTTTCTGCATGCTCAGAAGCCATGTGGGTCAGTAAATGCAAGTTTGCTGGAACAGAGATTTTAAACAACTATGATCAAGACAGGACAGACTGACTCGATGGCAGAATAATATTTATTTTTCTAATCAGCAGAAATCTGAATGTTTATGTAACATTTCTGAATTTCTTGGATGGCGTGTAATTTCGATAACTCAAAACAATGTTAAAGATGTATTACTTCTCATTATTTCTCAAATGCTCTACGATGTCCGAACAGGTCATGAAAAGTATTTACTACGACTCTGCAAACCCTTATGTGGGTAGAGAGGGGTTGAAAAGAGCGTACTTGGAAAAACCCAGGTAGATCCTCAAAAATCCTCACCCAGGATAGATACATGCTACACCAACCTGTAGCTATACATTTTCAAAGGAATATAGTTATTGTTCATTAAATACATTCACAATTTCAGCTGGATTTGGTTGACGGGTTTATAGTGTGGAAAACGATAACATGACATTTATGTTAACATGCATAGATGTATTAAGCAAATATGCATTGATTTGTGTGCGTAGAAATAAAAGCGCTATCTTGGTAAAGCAAGCATTTGAAGACATTCAAAGAAGGAAGAACACCAACGGACAAGGGGAAGGAGTTTTTTTTTATTCACATTTTGAAATGTTACAAGTACAACAAAATATTTTTCTACAGGAAATGATGTCAAAGTGAGTAAACAAATCATGAATGTGGAGGTTTCTCGCAGCTGCCAACATTCATCGCTATGTTGAGGATATTCAAGATTTAGTTGATGTTTACAACCATAGCTACCATCGGTCTGTTAAGAGAAAGCCTGCTGACGTTTGTGAAAAAAATGTTAAGACTAGTTCTCAAGAACCTGTATGATACAACAATAGTGAAAAATGGTAATCAAAGTTACAAGTTCTGGGTTGGGGATACTGTGAGACTCTCAAAGTTGAGAAGAGCGTTTACAAAAGGCTATGAAAAAGGGTACATAGATGAATATTTTACAATAACATAATGCATTCCGCGGGTACCTCCTGTATATAGAATAAAAGATTACGATGGTGATGTGATAGTTGAGAACAGGAATGACTAAAAATTATCGTGGCTAAGGATAAAATGTTTAAAGTGTTAGCAGTTCTGGATAAGAAAGTACAGAAAGGAAAGAAATGCTTGGTTGGCTTGAGAAATTCAACAGCTGGATACCATCGGAACAAAGCCTTGACCTAGAAACTGGATAAAACTCAGGATTTTGAGGATTACGTAATTTATATTGACTGCAATCAGCATGGGTGACAGTGGTTTCCACATAATGCTTAGACATGTCTATCCAAACAAATCGAGTTTGAGCTATACCACAAAATTTGTTATAAATAAGTTATAAATTTGAAAGGTGATTGGAAGTATCTGTGATAGAATTCCAATACCCGCATATGTGGAAGACTTTTACAGGGGGTGAAAATCCATTTGAACTTCATGACTCGAAACAAGACAAAACTTGGAAGTATGAACTCAACACCGGCTTATTACAATGGCATAGGAAAACTAGTGGCAGAGATCAACATTTATATTAAACCACACGGTCTATGGGTGGGGTACGATGAATTTAAAAATGAAATGTTTCTAAAAGGCAAGCCCCATTCTAGTTTGATATTTTGTGCAAAACTAAAACAGATATTAGGCTAAAAAACAGGTACGGGTCATTCCCCACAGATATTCTGGCAAGGTTTAACAACATATACATCTACACAGATATAAATGATTATCAACGAGTTGGTGACAGTCATGTCCCGCTGATGAGAACTGTACATATTGCAGGGAAAAAGAACAAAGTTGTCACTGTGACGAATGACAAGCCACACTATGTACCTCTTAGTATGTTTGATAAGATTAGTTTGATAAGATTCATACTGAAGTAAAATCTGATCAGAATCAGCTGGTTTCATTCGTAGTGCGTAAGGTGATTGCAAAATTACACTTCAGACCTTTCAAACAATCTTTTAGACTGTAATATGCAGTCTCAGAAACTACAATGATCCTCAACAGTATGTTGAATACTACACAACACAGGCCGGTAACGGTTTACCAGGGTATCGTGGTAAAATGCAATGTATGGGGCTGGTCTAGGGGGTCTTTTCCGAGGGCTTTTCCAGATGTCAACACCTTTGTTGAAGTGTGGGTTCTCAATAGCAAAACCACAGCAGTGTCATCTCACGACAAACAAAACAGCGGGACAGATCAGGATTGATGGTTATGACTCGAGGTGTTACAAAGAGACGACCCCGTAGGAGGAGCCTCCCAAAGAGTAAAAAACACAAGAATGAGACAAAAACAAGAGCCACGGTTAAAAGAAACTATACCGCTTGGAGGACACGCAAAGGGAACACTGCAAGCTTGATTAAAACATGTTTCAGGAAAATGGCACTCCTACACTGTATGTCTGATGAATGTATGAAAACAGTTGGATTTATTTACAGTTCCTTTCACACAGACATCTATTGAGAAAAATACAACAGGACTCACGAAAAGGGGCTGCCTATTCAGCGGACAGTACAACATTTGAAATGATTGGCCCTGTTCGTAGTGATATCTTCTTTAAAGAGAAACTTATGTTAAACGGCGATGACATAAAGGTTAGGATGGTCCTTATGGGGGCCGGGATGTGCTTTATTGTTTGCATACATTATTTGCGTCTTTTTAGGGCTGGGGATGTGTTATCGATTGCATATATAATCTGCGTCACTATTTGTCAAGAAAGTGACTGTTTCCCCAGTCATGAAACTTGGACACACTAAAGCGCTACTCTCAACCACTGCCAAGTACCCATTTGAAAGAGTGTGTATGAAGACATTTAGTTTACCGGCAGGGGGTTGTGTTTGCATCCAGGAAAACCTATTTTTAGGACCTCTGCCAAAATGTATTGTTGTTGGATTGGTGGACAATAACAGTTTTATAGGAAGTTACACAAAAAATCAATTTAATTTCAAACATTACAATTTGGAGTTAATGGCTATGTATGTCGACGGTCCGCAATTTCCTAGCAAACCATTCCAACCAAATAAAACAACAGCGTCAGCAGTGCTTGAATTTTACCAGTTGGCCTTAGATTCAGGACAACACCAAAGGACCAAGCCTTGGCTATGGACAGGTCTGAATTCTTACAAGGCTTTATGCATTCAACTGCGGAATGCAAGACTTGAGGAATGCGGTCAGCACCTATCCTTGATCAAGTCAGGGACTGCAGGACTTGAGATGAGGTTTACACAACCACTGCCCCACACAATAAATTTGGTTGTTTATTGAATTTTTTACAACATTTTCAAAGTGTCAAACCAGCAACATGGTTGACTACAATTAGGAAAACGGTATGGAAATGAAAACTGCAGAGTTGACCAGTGTGGTGAAACTCATTTCTATGGTGTGCTGGCATGCGACCAACTACCTAGTGGACCAGTCCGAGATGTTGCATCAATGATGATTGTTAATACACACTTGAGCAATCACCCCGATTTGACGTATTTTCCCAAGTCAATCAGCACCTTTCTGCAAACCTGTGAGAATGTGGAATACAGTTCAGAAAAAATACAGGACAAGATTTCAACCACGTGTGGACAACGTGTTATTTCTCTATCTAATGACAAGAGGTCTGAGTTTTAAAGATGCCATGTCTTTTTATATTGAAGATTTACGAGAAAATTATGCACTAGTCTCAAAGTTTGTAGCTAAGATGTACCAGAGTAAGCAAAATAAGCAAATGTTTAATTGCATACAACATGCGCAATCTAGTGATTCGATTCATTCTGTGTCATGGTTGTTGAAGAAATAGAAAAGTAAATGATGTGGATGTCAGCTATATTATAAAAAAATAAAACCATTCATAAAACCACATCACTGTTTACATGGTATTTTTAATATATCAGTTATTCAAGGTAAAACATACACTTTGACAATGATTCACAAATGATTAAAAAGACATTAAATAAAAACACATTAAAATGGAAGCCATTTTGTGGGGTCTGTGGTAGGATATACAAAGAAAGCTTTGGTTGGTTGAGAACCAGTTGCTGGGGGAATGGCTAAATCGTCCATTGTGTCACCAGACATGTTTAACAAATAGATTTTATGCCTTACAAGCTCGTTGTAAAAGGCATGTTGAGTCATGCCATGGCCACTAAACACCCCCCCCCCCCCTCCAGCATCAGCAATTTTATTGGTTGCTGTCACATTTTTAAACAGATCCAACCCTATAGACCTGTGCATTCTATTAAGAATATATTCAACATTCATCCTATGCCTCGCAGGCACATTGTACAAAATGTAATCAACAAGGTTATCATTTCGGTCAACTGTTTGTATAGGCTCAGTCATGTTTACTACATCAGGCCTGATCTCAGACCCAGGTAGACTTAAAGTCAGTGTATTTGTGTCAAGCTCCCCCTGTCTCACAAGAGTCAAAAATCTTTGTAAGATGGCATTATTTAGCTTTCTCGTGTAAATCCATGTCAGGCTTTAACAGCGTCAATGAATAAATACTGCTAGTCTTTTTGGATGCTGTTTTTCTAACTGATGTTGTGGTACCAGAAACATTTTCTGAGCATGATCCATGTTGTTTAATAGTGTCGATGAAATTAGACTTGTTAGGAATGGAACTGCAATGCTTAGTAATGGTAAGAAAAAACCTCCAGATAGGTTGATTGTTTTTAGTTTCTTTGCAACTCAAGTGTTCTTTCAAGACATGTATATAATGTTGGCTTTTTGTCTCTACTTTTTGGAGCTGCGATTCTGTTAAGGGTATATTTCCGTGCCTTAGATGAACCGCTTTTTCACAGAGTGATAGAATGAGGTCGGTGGAGGCTGATTCAAAAATAACTTTTCGTTGACTTGCCAGTGCCTTAAATAACATCTTCAAAAGTGGTACATTTCTATAAACGCGTATAGACATTATAAAAATGTCCAATGAAAATAACCCAATTTTCAGACTAGACTTCTGTTGTTATTGCTTTAAAGTCAGTAAGGAAAAAAACTAAAGGCGGATGTATTGAGTCTTTAAAACACTCCATGAAGAATTGAGAAAGACTGGGGTATATCTGAAAATATTAATCTGCTGATTGTCACTGTTTTTTTAAACAAGATGATGTAGTTTGTGTTCATGTTAATAGTTCTACTAGATTTGCCTTTAACAAATCTAGCTTGTTTTAGTCAAGGTAAATTGCATTCAGGTTACGGTGGTGTGAATATTTGCTACATCTCTGAACTCTCTGATGCACTTTTCATTAAATCATCAATAATTAAAAGTTTGTTTTTCTGAATCGGTAGCAGATGGTCATCACACAGCAATGCTGGTAGACCTCCTATAAAAGTAATCTCCCAACATTGCAAACATGAATAAACCCAGACAATATTCTGAATTTCTTAGGAGAAAACAACATCAGCATTATCCAACAGCATCTTTTCAAAATATGTTTTACCAGAGTTACTGGGGCCACTAATGACACAGCTGAATGGGTGTTGAAGTCGAGGGTCAAAACCTCTATCCATCCTACAACGTGATTTAGTACCCATAAGGCCTTGTGCTGTAATCAGGGAGCAGTACACGCTCCTTGTACACAACTCTGAAACGCATAGTCACTACTCGGTTTGTCAATGTGAATGTTTTTTTCTCGTGCATTTCTGTCTGCATTAGCAAGAACGTGATCATCACCACCCTCACCTCGTACAAAGTTGTCAACCAGTCGTGTTAGCGTCTCCAAATTATCAATGGTTGTGTTGTGCCTGTTGAGTGTAATGACTTTGAGACAAGTCAGACCTTTAACGGTTTTGTAACCGCAATAAAATGTTGCTGTTACTTGGTTTGATTGGGGTCTGTTTTGTGTAATCTCACTGTACAATTGCAACTTTGTCTGAGATGAAAGAGAAATAACCAATATCTATTTCACTGGAAAAGGTTGTGACTAGACCGCTCACCCATCTTACCCCAAAGACTCTTCATTGCCAATATAGCCAAAGATAGCCTAGCACTGTTTACAGCAATCTTTTTCATGTCAAGCTGCACACCCGCCTTTTCATGATATTCATGGATATACTGCTCCACACCATCGTGTTCAGCATATCCATCAACATGGAAGGCACCGATTTTCACTTCACCCCGGTTCAGGGCATGCTGTATTGATATATTCTCATCAGAGGCCACATTTTCAAGCCATTGTATCGAGCTGTTTGAGAATGTCTTCTGACAACAATTGTAGTTGTCTGAGGTAACCAGTGCAATGGTGTCCTTGGTGAGGAATATGTTGCAAGAGACTTTCATGCAAGCCAAAGCAATCGTAATTGACCGCAATGGGCCAACACCACCACACTGCAGGAACTTGAGTTTGTAGCGCATTTTACCATTGCAAAAAATGTATTCTTTACACATCAGGATATTCACACTGTAGTAATGCGGTTCCAAATGAGGACTAACATGGTTCTCATTCCCCTTGCTGAGAAACTTGTAAGGAGTGTAGCCTTCTTTCGAATCCTTAAAACCCATAGCGCGTGGCAAGGCCGCCAGCTTCATTTGTAGGAAGCAATGACTATCAATGGATCTCTGATTTAATATGCTATCTTTAAAAACCATGAGCTTGCTACCATTAGCAATAAGTGTCGTTTCAATACCAATGTTAGCAAGGTACTGCATCTAAATGTAACCATCGAAACCTTTAGAGATGTGTGCTATAAATGTGTAGTCATTATATTTTGGTTGCCTAAACCTTTGGAAAAAATCAGCGACACAACCATCTCCGGCTGAACACCATGTCTCGTTATCAAATCTTATAGCACACACAAAATTTGCAGTATGTACACCGTTCACAGGATTGGCAATAAACTCAAAAAAAACAATGTGTTGTGCTCACTCGGGCACTCGGGTTTAGAGGGTTTTATAAAACACTGATGATTCACTTCAACAGACAGATCCACGTTACAATTCTGACACATGTTAGCCATGCATTGCGGCATTATAGTTGGTAATACTAACGTTGTAATAACGGCGGCCATCGTCACAGTATTTCTTCTGATCACACCTGCTAACAGTCCGGGCACTGCTTTGTGTTACGGTTTTGGTTATGATTATCTTCATGAAAACAGACACTACAGTTGTTTACAGCAATGTGTTAAAACCTGTATAACACCACTCACAAACATATGACACACCCAGAAAATCTTTCAGATTCATGATGCCATAGAAATGGTTATCATGTAAGTACATAAAGACGGTCCTAGGATGGGTGTCCTCACTGTTTTAAATTTGGTATAGCGACCATCCCGTGTTCGATGAAAGACAAACTTTTTGCACCCTGTACTTTCTTCAAACCGAACCATTTCCCTGAATGCCACACAATCATCTAAACCAAAACCAGCCCCTGTATGTAGCTCACGACCACTAACCAGGGCCTCAGCATGTGTACTGTGGGTTCAACATACCCATCTAACAAACAGAAAAACATGTAGAATCATTATTCACAGCCACATATAAATGCCTTTTTTATAATCTGTTTTATCAACAGTATTTGAGCTTTATGTCGCGGGGCACCACCCTCACGGTTGTTGACAATTTGAACCACCAGCTCTAGTGATTCATCAATCATAATCTCAGCATTATTCTGCATAGCACTTTCATGTAAATTACCAAACATGTGTTCCTTATATTCATCTGCTCTCATGGTCACATGTACGGGGTATACCAGAAATTCACCAATATACTCAATCTGCAGACAATCACCAGTGTACAAAGTCTGAAGCGTTAACAATCATAGTATCCAAGCCTGCCATAATGACTGCATAGAATGCGCCAAAATCCCGAACTTCACCAGTATTTTGGATATGTATCAACCGCAATAATTTAACATTCTCAAACGAATTGAACTGTACTCGGTAGCATCACCCAGGGTCCTCAATCTGTTGGTTGGTAAATAGAGTACAAAGGTTCAGCTGTATGCATATTGTCATAATGTTAATAACATTTTACTACAAGACGGAAAATGTCTTTAAATAATTAGACTTGCACAAAACGTATCTGTTCAGGTTGTTTAAGATCACAACCGCCCAGTCCAACTGGCTGGTCACTTGGTCTGAAATAAATACAAATAAGGGTTAACAGGAGACCAAGCATATACAGGTATTAAAGTAGATTATTAATAATGTTAAGTCTACTTTCCAAGACTGGAAGGTCCAAAAATTTGTTTTCCAAACACGGCGGGATTTAAGTACATTCAAACTAAACCAGAGATACAAAACAGAAAATATGAAGGACAGGTAAAAGCGCTTATATTATAGCAACATTTAATTGTTTTATACATTCATAAAAAGTTCAAATGTGTCATTTGTTAGCGATTATAACCACAACACTATTCAGATCAATTATTTCATTTAAAATAACATGTACTTACTATGTAAATGGCCTACTCTGCGCTGGAACAGCTGTCTTCTGTGGACACCGCGGATTTAATAGTCGACACATCGCAGCCGGAGCGCATCTTAACTTTATAATTTGGTACATGTCGCCGTACCTCACGTTCGATAAAATTGTGTATAAAACTTAACTAGCTAGTTCAGATAGTTGTTGATGTTTGACAACCAAATATATTGATACTTCCTGTCCGGTAGAAATGCGGTTCTCGCATTGATCGCTGTTGTACTACTTTATAAGACACCCTTACAAATGTTTTGATTATCTGAAATAACATATCTTGACCTGTCAACGATTCACCGTTGTTCATGCATATTTATACTTTACCTTCTGGGTACATTTGTAACGTTTTGCCATATAATGCAGCTTAAAGGTTAATGCTGACTTAAAACAACCATTTTTATTTCACAGATCATCACTGATCATAGATACACATATACAGAAATCATCATTTAAATGTTTTAAAGTATTTGAAACCTAACTATGATACAATCCACAGTATATTGTATATAGTGGCCCAGCCACTGTATGTTCTTTCAAAAATAATAGCAGTCCTTATAACATGTCTGTTTACTGTAGTACTTTGTCAACCTAAAATAAAAAAATTGTCTGAAACTCACCAAAATTGAAAATCCGCATCTTTATATCTTACAATCAATCAAATCAATCAAATGTATTTTATAAAGCCCTTTTTACATTAGCAGTTGTAACAAAGTGCTTTTACAAAACACCCAGCCTTATACCCCAAGGAGCAAACAACAGTAGTGTTGAACATCAGAGTCTAGGAAAAACTCACTAAGAAGGCCAAAATGTGGGAAAAAACCTGAGAGGAACCAGGCTCAGAGGGGTGACCAGTCTTCTTCTGGCTGTGCTGGGTGAACATATTAAGAGTCCAAATAGTAATAATTATTTGATGCATGTTGGCTGAGCCCAGCGCCTGTTTAAACTTAGTCTAGATTGGAGGCATGACCAGATGGACAAGGACAGGGACAGACGGGGAGACTGGAGGGGTCAGCCGAGAGGCAGCTGAAATCGTCAGGTATCGTCTTGATCTGCAACACAACCAGGAGGTCTTTGGACAGGGACAGCAACTAGTCAAGCCTGGTACTCCACAGGTGTTGGCCAAGACCTCATGTCCTCCTAAGTTTGAAAGGGCAGGAGACAGGGAAAATTTGATCTACAGGAATTAATAATGGGGGAGAACTCCCACAGCACAAAAATATAGCAGGATAAGACCTTGAGGCTGAGACAGGGGGGGTCCAGTGACTCTGTGGCCCTAATCGGGGGAGGCCAAGCACAGGGCCCAACAGGCAGGAAATCAATCCACCCACATTGCCAAGCATCAATCAAAGGGACACCCACCAACCCCAACCATCCTGAATGTGGGCCGAGTATTGCCAGCAGAGTACAGATCAATTGCACAAGTGCGCAACAGAAACAACAAGCCTCTGACTCTGCCCCCGAATGGCATTGGAGGGAGGGTATCCCAAAGGCGATGAGAGCCCACCTGGCAAGACAGCAAGGGTGGACATTATCAGGTCTTTCTGATGACCTTCACACCCCTGGGCCAGACTGCACTTAATCATAGATCAGGCTGAAGAGATGAGTCTTTAGTAGACACTTGAAGATTTGCACTGAGTTTGCATTTCTAATTTTAATTGGCAAATCATTCCACAGTAGTGGAGCTCTATGAGAGAAGGCCCTGCCACCGGCTGCTTGTTTAGACATTTTAGGAACAATTAAAAGGCCTGCATCTTGTGATCTAAGGTTACGTGCAGGTATTTATGACTGGATCATTTCAGCGAAAAAAGTAGGAGCAAGTCCATGTATTGGTTTATAAATAAAACCTTAAAATTAGCCCTAACCCTAACAGGTAGCCAGTGTAAAGAGGATTGTACTGGAGTAATGTGTTCAAATTTTTTATTCTAGTTAGGATTCTAGCAGCCGTGTGCAGCACTAATTGAAATGTAATCATTTATCAGGGTAACCGGAAAAAAGAGCATTGCAGTAATCTAATCTTGAAGTAACAAAAGCATGGTTTAGTTTTTCTGCAATCGTTTTTGATAGAATGTTTCAGATTTTTGTAATATTTCGAAGATTAAAATGAGCAACTCTTGAGATATTTTATATGTTCATCAAAAGAGAGGTCAGGGTCGAGGGTAACGCCGAGATTACTTACAGTTTTTTGGGATAAGACCAAGCGGCGGTCGAGTTTCACGGTGAGATCTGCCAACAAAGCTCTTTGTTACTTGCATCCTAAAACAAGCATTTCTATTTTTCTTGAGTTTAAAAGCAAGAAGTTCTCTGTCATCTACTTCCTAATATCTGAAACACATGCTTCATTGAAATATAAAACTGTGTGTCATCAGCATAACAGTGAAAATTGACATTGTGATTTCGGATTACATCACCAAGAGGCAGCATATATAGTGAGAACTGTAATGGGTCCAGAAATGAGCCTTGAGGAACACCAAAACATACTTTTGAGTTGTCAGAGGATATACAATTCGCACATACGAACTGATATCTATCAGACAAATAAGATCTAAACAAGGCTTGAACATTCCCACGTAGCCCAATATGGGTTTCCAGTCTTTAAGAAAAGGTAGTGATCAGTACTGTCAATAGCAGCACTAAGACCAAGAAGCAACAGGACAGATGCAGAACCTTTCTCTGAGGCCATTAGAAGGTAATTTGTTACTTTTACAAGTGCAGTCTCAGTACTATGATGGGGTCTGAAACCGGACTGGAGCATTTCAAAAATGTTATTTGTCTTCAGGAACGTATTCTGTTGTTGGGATACACATTTTTCTAAGATTTATGAGAGGAATGGGAATTTCGATATTGGCCTATAGTTGTTCACTATGTCTGCATCCAGATATTTCTTTTTAGAATAGGCTTTATTTACGCTATTTTATAGTGAGTTTGGTACACATCCGGAGGAAAGGAGGCAATTTATTATGTTCAACATTGTTTGACCTAGCACTGGAAATAGCTCCTTAAGTAATTTTGTTGGAATCAGGTATAGCTGACAATGTGTGGGTTTAGAACTCATTACATATTTTGTGAATGTGTCGAGCGATACGGGATCAAAAAGTTCCAGTGTCTCTATTTACACCTGGTCAGGATGGTTCAGGACATTCTCAGGACAACTGAGATTTAGGGGACTATAATTATTGAAGGAGGAGTCAGTTATTTGTTTTCTAATGGTGATAATCTTTTCATCAAAGAAGTTAATGTAATCATTACAGCTGAAGTGTAGACCCACTTCACTTGTGGGGCATTGCTTTTTAGTTAACTTTGCAACTGTATCAAAGAGACATTTTGGATGATTTTTGTTCACATCAATCAGGTTGGAGAAATACGCTGATTGAGCAGATGTGAGTGCTTTTCGGTATTTTAGTGTACTGTATATCGAGGCTAGTCTGAATACTTTCCACTTTGTGGTGCACCAGCTTGGAAGAATATCAAGAAATCTACTTGTAGTCCGAGAATTTTTATTACGGCTTTTGAAACTCATTGTTTACAGAGCGAGTGGATTTCTTGTTTTATAAGTTAATGCTATAAAACAGTGATCTGATATTCCATGATTTTTTTAGGGAAATTATTAGGTCTGAATATATATTTCTCATGACAGCACTAAATTTATGGTTTGCTTGTGGCTGTGCATTGGACCTGAGACATGTTGGGTGATACCCATTGAGCCAATTTTGAAGAGGGTTGTTTGACTTTTCCATATAAATACTGAAATTGCCAACATTTATTTAGAATACTGTCTGCCATGACTACCAGGTGAGACAAGAATCATTGAGGGACTATGGCCTGGGCGGCCTGTATATAGTAGCTATTTTAAATGATTTATCAACCTGGTTAATTTTCATGAGAAAAACTTCAAAATATTGAAAACCAGTGATGTGTTTAAGAGTAAATCTTACACAAAAAAGCATGTTTCCTGCATGTAATTCTGTGCTTATGGAAAAACACCATGCTATACCCACAGTGTAGAACATGAAAGGTTAACACACACCAGTTCTACATTTGTTGTAACACCTGTAAGAACATAAAATGCCAGGTGTAATAGCACTGCTGAACCCTGATGCCAAATTGTTGATCATCATGCCACTGATGTGACATTTTATTCATTATCTGGGAATTTAACATTCCGGAACCCAAAGAACCCTTTGTTGAACATCAAACATAACCCACACGCTTCAATATATTGTAATGAACCGCATTTTACATTTTAATGATCATTAAAATAACCCTTTTGTGAACAGCAAAGAATGACTGAAGAGCTCAAAGGGTCTTTTGGTCATTTTGGTTCCATATAGAACAATATACAGAACCCTTTCGAAATACACTTTAATCTTATTTCATTTGAAGTCTTAAATTCCCAGCTATCCATCATTTTCTAAATGGTCAGTTTAACTTAACTTTTAGATATTTTGGTGCAGTAAAAACTTTTAAAGTAACTGTGAATTAACAAATCTTTAACTCAAACCCAAATAAAATGACTCAATATCAATATAGTTTTATTTCTACTATTTCTACTATCATAAAAAAGGAATAATACACTTCATAAACGCTTCATCAAACATGATGTCAAATGGACCATTTATTAAAACATAATTCTATTTCAAATATATGATGTTGCCATGAGCCTAATAATGAGTTTGACAATATTTTTTTTAAGCATAACGTTTAACATAATTCTGTTCAATTAATATTTTACTCACGCTAATTATTTAAACGTACAGCTCTGGAAAAAATGTAAAGACCACTGCAAAATTATCAGTTTCTCTGGTTTTATTCATAGTATTTGAGTAAAATTAAAATGTCTTTGTTATTCTATAAACTACTGACAACTCCCAAATTCCAAAATGAATATATTGTCATTTAGAGTATTCATTTGTAGAAAATGACAACTGGTCAAAATAACAAATAAGATGCATTGTTTTCAGATCTCAAATAATGCAAAGAAAACAATTTCATATTCATTTTTCAACAACAAAATAGTAATGTTTCAACTTAAAAAGAGTTCAGCAAACAATATTTGGTGGAATAACCCTGATTTTTAATCACAGCTTTCATGCATCTTGGCATGCTATCCACCAGTCTGTCACATTGCTGTTGGGTGACTTTATGCCACTCCTGGCACAAAAATGTAAGTAGCTTGACTTTGTTTGATGGCTTGTGACCATCCATCTTCCTCTTGATGAAATTCCAGAGGTTTTCAATGGGATTCAGGTATCGAGATTGGGCTGACCTTGACAACATCTTGATCTGGTGGTCCTCCATCCACATTCTTGATTGACCTGGCTGTGTGGCATGGAGCATTGTCCTGCTGGAAAAAACAATTCTCAGAGTTGGGGAACATTGTCAGAGCAGAAGGAAGCAGGTGTTATTCCAGGATAACCTTGTACATGGTTTGATTCATGCGTCTCAAAGAAAAATCTGCCCAATTCTGGACTTGCTGAAGCATCCTCCACCAAATGTCACAGTGGATGTGAGATCCTGTGGCTTGTAGGCCTCTCCGTGTCTCCGTCTAATCAATTTGACTAGTCAGAGAGGATGACGTTATTAAATTCCTCTATGGTCCAATCATTATGGTATTTGCAAACTTCAGCATGGCTCTTCTTTGCTTCTCATTGATGAAGAGCTTTTGAACCGTCCTGACTGTGCACATTACCCCAGATGCTATTTGCCTTTCTTTTTGTAGGTCACTTGATGCCATCCTACGGTTTTTGAGTGACATTTGAATGTGTTGATGGTCATCTTGGTCAGTGGACAGTCTTTTTCGTCCTATGCTAGTCTGCAGCTTTGTTGTCCTCAGAGGCTGTTGCTTGACCTTGTTCTTATAAACCGCCGTCTTTTAAATTTTCCGGATGGAAGCAACTAAGCATGAACCGTTACTGATAGCATCTAATGACTCTGTACAGCCTATCTTAGACTGCTTAAAGGACATCAAAATCTGGTTGGCACTAAACTTTCTTACTTTAAATGAAAGTAAGACAGTTATTCTTAAGTGTGGACGAGGTGACTTGCTGGGTGATCCTCTTTGTACCCAAGGCCCTCTAGCCTCTTATAGTAGACCGTTTGTTAAGAATCTCAGTTTTATCTTTGATAGCACCTTCAAACTTGCGAAGCAAATCAGTCATGTAGTGAAGTCTAGCTTCTTTCAGCTAAGACTTTTTGCAAAAGTTAAAGTCATTCTTCCTCCAAGGGATTTTGAGAAAGTTATCTATGCATTTATTATGTCTCGGCTGGATTCCTGTAATTCCTTGGTAGATCAGAAGACTCTAAATCAGTTAGTAAATAATTCTGCCGCTCAACTTTTAACCGGTATAAGAAAACAGGAGCAAATACAGTGCCATGCAAATGTATTCACTCTCCTTGGCATCTTTCATGTTTTGTTGCCTCACAACCTGGAATTAACATGGATTGTTTGAGGATTTTCATCATTAAATTTACAGAACATGCCCACAACTTTGAAGATGTTTTTTTTATTGTGAAGCAAACAACAAATAGGAAAAAATTACAGAAAAAGTCAATATGCAAAACTATTCACCCCCCTAAAGTCAATATTTTATAGAGCCACCTTTTGCAGCTATCACAGCTCCAAGTTGCTTTGGATAAGAGCTTGCCACATCTTACCACTGGGATTTTTGGCCATTCCTCCTTGCAAAACTGCTCCAGCTCCTTCAAGTTGGATGGTTTGTGCTTGGGACCAGCAATCTTTAAGTCTGACAGCAGATTTTTGATTGAATTGAGGTCCGGGCTTTGACTAGGCCATTCCAACACATGTACATGTTTCCCCTTAAACCACTTAAGTGTTTAGCACTGTGTTTGGGGTCATTGTCCTGCTGGAAGGTGAACCTCCTTCCTAGCCTCAAATCACACACAGAGTAGTACAGGTTTTGCTCAATAATATCCCTGTATTTATCACCATCCATCTTTCCCCCAACTCTGACCAGTTTCCCAATCCCGGCTGCTGAAAAACATCCCCACAGCATGATGCTTTTCTTTGGGTGATATGATGTGTTGGGTTTGCGCCAGATATAGCGTTTTCTTTGATGGCCAAAAAGTTCAATTTTAGTCTCATCAGACCAGAGCACCTTCCTCCATACATTTTGGGAGTCTCCCACATGCCTTTTTGCAAACTCAAAACGTGCCATTTAGTTTTTTGCTGAAAGTAATGGCTTTCTTTTGGCCACTCTGCCATAAAGCCCAACTCTATGGAGCGTACGACTTATTGTTGTCCTATGTTCAGATACTCCAGTCTCTCCAGTCAGCTGTGGAACTCTGCAGCTCCTCCAGGGTTACCTTTGGTCTCTGTGCTGCCTCTCTGATTAATGCCCTCCTTGCCAGGTCTGTAAGTTTTGGTGGGTGGCCATCTCTTGGGAGGTTTGCTGTTGTGCCATGTTTTTTCCATTTGGTTAAGATAGATTTAGATAGAGTTTTTTTTACAACCAAACCCTGACTTGTACTTCTCAACAACATTGTCCCTTACTTGTTTGGAGAGTTCCTTGGTCTTCATGGCAGTGTTTGGTAAGTGGTGCCTCTTGCTCTGTGGCCTTTCAAAAATGGTGTGTATATGTACTGACAGATCATGTGACACTTAGATTCCACACATGTGGACATCATTTCACTAATTATGTGACTTCTGAAGGTAATTGGTTGCACCAGAGCTTTTTATGGGCTTCATAACAAAGGGGGTGAATACATATGCACAATCCAATTTTAATTTTTTTGTTAAACAAAAATAGTTTTATGTATATATTTTTCTCATTTCACTTCTCCAACTTAGACTATTGTGTTCTGATCTATCAGAACATCAAGTCGCTCTTGTGGTTTACCCTAGCCGCATTAGCGGCCATATTGAAAATTCATTATGCAAGATGTGACAGCCAATCAGGGCAAGCCTGCCCCTATATAGGACCCATGACCCCAGAGAACACTCTCCCTTTTTATTCAGAAAACGCTTGCTGAGTGATACTTATTACTTATCTCTTTTGCTTCAGACTACACATTTTTGATGTCGGCATTCTTTAGTTCGATGTCTCAACATGAAGACGTTTTTCACCGCCTGAGCCAACTTGTCACCGGATCAGGATACTCATCGTTTGTGTGTTTCCTGCTTAGGACCACCCCACGCTCGCGAGGGTCTCATCGGCCTCTCTACGCCGTGTTGGATTCCAGCTGCGACCTACGCAGGACTCGACTCCTCTGACTCAGAAAGGCCCGCTCCCATCCCATGTGGGTTGAGGTGGCGGGTCTTGCGCTTCTCTCTCTCCCACATTACTATTGTTTCCTTCCCTCCGGCCGGCCGCTCCTACCATTTGACTCCTCGACCCTCTTATCGCTTATCGCCCTGGCTCTTCTGCTAAGCGATGACAGTGCCGTCATGTCTCTGCTGCCTCGGCGCCTCCTCTGGCTGCCGCGGCTCCTCCTCCCAAGCGATGCAGGCAACCCACCCCAGACTGGATACTCCATAACAGTCTACGAAACCCAAACTGTCCTGACTAGGAGGGGGCTGTGTGTGGCAACGTCGCCCTCACAGCCACAATCTCTTCCTCCAGACGCATCGTAGACTCAGCCTTATGAGCAGTATCTTTTAATAAACATACTAAATGGTGCTTAGGTGTAAGTTGTGCTTTTGTGCAGACTCAGACGGTGTCTCTGAACCCATTAGCCAGCGCTTATGTTTAAGGGAGGTGGAGGGTAGGGAGGACAGAGTAGTTATACGTATAACTCCCTGAGAAGACTCACTACCCTGAAGAATATTAGCCTATCTGGATGATCTCCTGATTTTAGCATCATCTATGGAACTGGCCAGGATTCACACCTTCCGAGTGGTGTCCCTTCTCACGTGATTGGGACTCGCTGTGAATTGGAAGAAGAGTGCACCAAGACACCCTGGGTCTTCTGCACATGCGCAGCCTACAGGCCTGGTTCGCCTGCCAGTGGCAATGCGTGCCATGCCAGCCAAATTTAACATCATAGAATTTTATTAAAACATTTGCTTGTCATCTTTGTCCCTCTTCCCACTTAGAATTTTGCTTGTTCTTGCATTAAAATGTGTCTCTGGTGTTTTTTCCTGCCACGTATGATACAGTACCGGTGTCGTCTTTTTGACCACTAATATTCAATGGCTCATCTGTTTTGACCAATCAAAGTTCATAGTGCATTCTGGAGCAGGACCAAAATATTGTATCCTATGAGGCAAAGCAAATGTGATCATTTCGGTTTTCGTTGAAATAGCAAGTTGCATTGGTTGAAAACGATAATGGCAAGGGACACGTACCATTCATGTAGTGCGTTCCCGATGAAAGCAAATAAGGCAAGGTCATTCAAGGTAACAAACTACTACCAAAAACCTTCTCTTAAATCCCTGCAGCATGTTGCGTGTACTGCGGCTGTTGACAAACAGGGTCCGAAATTAACACCCGCGAAGCGCCAAATGTGGGTAGATTTTATGTTTGGCGAGTTCATCTCAGCAGTGTATCCACCACACTGGCGTTTAAATGTTAGCACCCTTTGTTTACCTCTTACTGTATTCAGGGCAGAGGAGAATGGTGCTGCTAAGTTGTTATGCGCCGCAACAGAAAAAACAGAACATATTTTTTTTTACCAGGCTTAGCTCATTTTACTTACATTTTACTTTGAGCGTTTTCAATCGCAAACAGCTTGCTATTGCAAGAGCATCATAGCAGAGCAACAATGTTAAGAGTATCAAGCTAGTGAGTGAGGTCAGTGGCATGTCTGGGCATGCTCCCGTTTTGTTGAACTGTCAGTAAGTGGCTGTCACATTTATATTAAGGTAGCCACAGAGGAGGCACTACAAGTCCAATAGTGGTGGGGCAAAATGTGGGACATAGCGCAGAATTTCTCGGCAACCAGACAATTTTTCCTTAACTTGTGAGGTAAACTTGTGTTCTACTCATACGCTTAGTTGATGAAAGATTATTGTAAACATTCACATACATTTGAGTAACTCAGTAGACACTTATCCAGGCATGTAACAATTATAGATAAGTATAAAATGTTGTATATCCAATTATTAAATTGATCAACAGCTCACTTCAAAAAGATGTTAATAAAAATATAATCCCCAGTCTTTTGAATAACGTCACTATGTATTGCACTCTTCTTACTAACTCTTTCCTACTAGTTTCTATCGCTAGATGTCTCCATGGTGGCTTTTCACGATAGCTGTCTGCGAGTTCTGTTAGGGCTAGAATTCATTAACTACTTATACAAGTGCATTAGTGGTCATCCATCTGTTATGTTTGGACTAAACCAAAAGTCATCTTTCTGTGTGGATGGCTGGCATTTCTAGCTAGCTAGGTTGACTACTGTAATGGCCTCTTAACTGGACTCCTTAAAAAGACTGTAAAATAGCTGCAGCTCATTCAGAATGCAGCTGCTAGAATGTTAACCAGGACCAAGAGGACCGAGCACATCACTCTGGTTCTTAAATCTTTGCATTGGTTTCCGGTCAGTTACAGAATAGACTTTAAAGTGGTGCTTTTAGTTTATAAATCTTTGAATGGTTTAGGACCCGATTACATTTCTGATATGTTCGAAGAATATAAACCGAGCAGGGCTCTAAGATCCATAAACTCAGGTCAGCTAGTAGAGCCCAGAGTCCAAACTAAACATGGAGAAGCTGCGTTTAGCAGTTATGGTGTACACAACTGGAATAAACTACCAGAAGATCATAGACGTTCACCGAATGTGTCCATTTTTAAATCCAGGCTAAAAACACTTCTCTTTTCTCGTGCCTATGACTGAGCTCTCAAACTTAACCCCACTGTGAGCCTGTTTTTATAACAGCACTGTTTAGTGTTATAGTTTTTCTAGCTTCCTATGTTTAATATTCTATCTATATTTTATTATTCTATGTTTTATTATTGTGCTGTATTTTATATTTCTCTTTTTAATTGATTGTGTTATTAAATGTATATCCTGCTATATTTTACCAATTGTAATGCAAGTTCTGGTGCTATCAGAGGAATAACCTCTGTGTAAACTGTTTTTGATTCTGTTGCATTGTTTCTATTTTCACTGTAAAGCACACTCAATTGCTTCTATGTATGAATTGTGCTATATAAATAAACTTGCTTGCTTGCTAGGTTTTAAAAGGTATTACAAATGTCAACGTAACAACCCCACTGAATCTGTCTAAATTTAACCAACTGATTTAATTAGTGTCCCTTGCCTTGGCCTTGGGTAGCAACAGCAGACTGTTTTATCTGTACTTTATCCTGTGGCAAACATGTAGTCAGTGAGCTTAAAATAATTCTCCTTAACTAGTTAGTCAATAATGTATTGTAAAGCTACTAAATACAGGCAACTATATGTAACAATAACAGTTTTGTCAGTAATGGATATGATCATTCTATTGTGATGCAGACAAGTTAAGGGAGTTTGAAATACTTTGTTTTTTTACTAATAGAATTTCTACAGACTGCGTCCACAGACAGGCGACGGTGGAAGGTGAGCAAAAAAAGTAGCTAGTAACCATCTGCAATTACTCAATTCTAACGATTACCTACATAACTAAGGAATTAGTTGTTGAGAGGCATAGTCGACTGTAGCTAGGAGATCACTGTGACTGACAGGTGCATTCACCTGTTGCAGTCAGCATTTGAGGTAAAGCATTATATTCAACAGAGTAAACGGGCTGAAATTTGGCGAAGTGCTTTATCAATAGCAAGAAATTCAAGTTAAATTTTTTAGTTGCAAAGTTTTTTTTTACATTTATAATAGTATATACATTGACTGCTCTCAATACTGCGTGGCTGTGAATGTGGTGGAGCGACGCCACATTACTTTGAAAAGTACTGCGGCAAATGCCAGCTCGCCACACATTTGCCGGCGGCTCTGGGTAGCCATTGAGTAACAACCCAAGGTAAGAAGCTAGCGGTCACAACTCAAGTGCTACAATGGATTAACTTCTTGCAGGCAAAAGAGATTCGGAATAAACAGTAAGACTTCTGGTTTTCACATTTTGCCTTCAAAATATGTCGGCAATGTATTGTATATTGTGTAAATATTCAAAGGAAAATCTACCTTTATGAACAGTTTTAGAGAATAGTTAATTGAGGGGGAGTACTTAGGTTATTAATGAGTGACGTTAACTGTAAAATAATGTTAAGAAAGTTGACAGATGCTGGTGTAAAGGGACAACGTGATTCCAGTACATAAAATAGCATCACATATAAAAATAACACTTTGTGAGAATTGGAGGTTTGGAGATAAATAACTTTTGCTGCTGCAGAGTGATACTGAGGTTGTGGTGACGAGTTGTTTTGTGTGTGGCAAGTATGCTAAAGATAAAAGCAGAAACAACAAATGGGTAATCGTAAATAAATAGTTTGTATTCAACATAATACCTTATTTCAATAAATGTACAGAAATTAATGTACAGTTATGCAAAAAAATTAGCATACCCTTGGAAAATTGGTTATATATGTTCCATTTGTAAAGAAAAGATGAGTGAGCAGGCAAAACACCTGTCTTTCCAAGCATTTCATTGCCATAACTTGTTATTGCAAATGACAAATAAACCTTTTGAACCTCTTATTTCTTATTGGATTCACAATCATCTGTAGGTCATAACAGAATGGCAAACAAAACATGGCAAAAAAGATTTTTTTTTACTGACCCCTGTTCAGAAGTCTGCATTCCCTTAGTTCTTAATACTGTGTATTGCCCCCTTTAACATCAATGACACTGCATTATTTTGTAATAGTTGTCTATGAGGCCCCAAATTCTTGCAGGTTGTATAGCTACCTATTCGTCTTTGCAAAATGCCTCCAGGTCATGCAAATAATTTGGTTGTCTTGGGTGAACTGCATGTTTGAGATTTCCCCAGAGCTGCTCGATAATATTAAGGTCAGGAGGCTCTACAAGCCACTCCAGAATCTTCACCGTTTTCTGCTGTAACCACTGGAGGGTCAACTTGGCCTTGTGCTTAAGGTCATTGTTTTGCTGGAATGTCCAAGAGCATCCCATGTGCAGCTTTCCTACAGAGGAATGCAAATAGTCCGCCAGTATTTTCTGATAACATGCTGCATTCATCTTGCCATAAAATTTCACAAGATTCCCCTTGCCTTTAGAGCTCATGTACCCCAAAAATATCAGTCAGCCACCACCATGCTTCACAGTGGGGATAGTATTCTGTTCAGGATTGGCCTTGTTGACCCCTCTCCAAACACATTGCTTATATTTGTGACCATATTTTAATAGCTGGCATTCTAATGACAACAATGAATAAATATGGACATCCTTATTTAGCACCTCTTGATTTATTTGTCATTGTCGAGGCAAGGTCGTTTGGTCTTCGATGTCAAAAATGTGTTTAGGGCACAAAGGCCACATTACCAGGGCACAAAGGACAATGAGAGAAATAGAAGGATTTAGTGCTTTCAAATAAACAACTTGAATTGCTGATTATAAAAGAAATACACAGCATTATTAAAAAATATATATAATTATTTAAATAATAACTTATAACAGATTTTTTTTCTTTGTAAAGCAAATTGAATTGCTTTTATGTATGAATTGTGCTGTATAAATAAATGTGTGCTTGCTTGCTAAGGTTAACTTGCAAGAAGGCTAACATTACCTCAGTTACACAAAAGTAAACCACAAAGTATCCTTTAACATCACAATTACCTGCACAAATGTGTACGACCTAAATTAATAAAAGTAATGATTTATTTGTGCGTGGAGCAAGTAATTTTCTTATTTTTCTTTTTCATCACAAACACATTGCCGTGTCAAACCTAACATTACTTCTTGGAGCTTTCAAAAGCATTCAGGGGTCTTCTCCGGTAGAATTCTCCCAAAGTTCATAACTTTCCCACTTCCCAGTTGGGCATGAACACACCTTCCAAAACAAAGGTTTGATTTAGCTAAGCACAAAATAATCTAAACAGATCTAGCGATCAATTACTTGCTAGCTTTCTTACCTGCATCTAGGCCCTGGTGGCCGTAGGACGTACAATGATTTTCAGGGCATCATAGCCAGAGTGAAGGGCAACGACATCAATAGTACAACCCTATTTCCAAAAAAGTTAGGATGCTGCGTGAAATGCAAATAAAAGCCAAATGCAATGATGTGCCAATCATTTATAAAGTTGGGAGAACAAGTACTTGATAAACTGCTGATTTTGCAGGTTTTCCTTCATAAAAGCATGTAGAGGACTGTAATTTTACCATAGGTACACTTCGACTGTGAGACACAGAATCTAAAACAAAAATCCAGAAGATCATATTGTATGATTTAAAATAATTTATTAGCATTTTATTGCATGACATTAGAATTTGATCGCCAACCAACCAGTGAGTTCTCACAGACCGGTTAGTTTTTCTTTAAGAAGCCCTCCTATTCTCCACTCGTTTCCTGTATTAACTGCAACTGTTTGAACTCGTTACCTGTATAAAAGACACCTGTCCGCACACTCAATCAAACAGACTCCAACCTCTCCACAATGGCCAAGACCAGTGAGCTGTGTAAGGACATCAGGGATACAATTGTAGATCTGCACAAGGCTGTGATGGGCTACAGGACAATAGGTGAGCAGCTTGGTGAGAAGGCAACAACTGTTGGTGCAATTATTAGAAAATGGAAGAAGTTCAAGATGACAGTCAATCTCCCTCGGTCTGGGCTCCATGCAAGATCTCACCTTGTGGGGCAACAATGATTTTGAGGAAGGTGAGGGATCAGTCCAGAACTACATGGCAGGACCTGATCAATGATCTGAAGAGAACTGGGACAACAGTCTCAAAGAAAACCATTAGTAACACACTACGCCGTCATGGATTAAAATCCTGCAGCGCACGCAAGGTCCCCCTGCTCAAGCCAGCACATGTCCAGGCCCATCTGAAGTTTGCCTATGACCATCTGGATGATCCAGAGGAATGGGAGAAGGTCATGTGGTCTGATGAGACAAAAATTGTGCTTTTTGGTCTAAACTCCACTCGCCGTGTTTGGAGGAAGAAGGATGAGTACAACCCCAAGAACACCATCCCTACTGTGAAGCATGGAGGTGGAAACATCATTCTTTGGGGATGCTTTTCTGCAAAGGGGACAGAACGACTGCACCGTATTGAGGGGAGGATGGATGGGGCCATGTATCGCAAGATCACAGCCAGGGCAACTAAGGCGTGGCTCCGTAAGAAGCATCTCAAGGTCCCGGAGTGGCCTAGCCAGTCTCCAGACCTGAACCCAATAGAAAATATTTGGAGGGAGCTGAAAGTCTGTATTGCCCAACAACAGCCCCGAATCCTGAAGGATCTGGAGAAGGTCTGTATGGAGGAGTGGGCCAAAATCCTTGCTGCAGTGTGTGCAAACCTGGTCAAGAACTATAGGAAACGTATGATCTCTGTAAATGCAAACAAAGGTTTCTGTACCAAATATTAAGTTCTGCTTTTGTGATGTATCAAATACTAAGGTCATGCAATAAAATGCAAATTAATTATTTAAAAATCATACAATGTGATTTTCTGATATTTTAGTTTTACATTCTGTTTCTCACAGTTGATGTGTACCTAACATGCAGACCTCTACATGCTTTGTAAGTAGGAAAACCTGCAAAAGCTGCAGTGTATCAAATACTTGTTCTCTCCACTGTATGTTATGCCTACATTTTATTGAAAATAGTACAGTAATACTTTATTTGAAGGGTTGTGCATTAAGTGACATGACATTGTCATGGTACTGTCAAAGCCATGACATGACATATGAAGGAATCATGAAAGTTGTCATTAGGTGTTATTCGGTTGGTCATTTATTATGCAACGTTGGCATTGTTTGGGATGTCTTTGTTATAATAACTTGACATGAACTGAGTCAACACAACCTGTCAATGTCTTTATGAAAACTTGACATTAACCACGACAACATTAGATTAGATTAAACTTTATTGTAAATGAACAAGTACAGTACAATGAAATTGAAGGAGTAGGGTATCATGTGAAACTGAAATGCAGGCATAGCAGCAGGGAGGTTCCCGAGGTAGAAATGTACCTGTTACAACTGAAAATGTCAGGGAAGGCAGGGTTAGAGTCCACCAGTACAAAGTGTGGATATGGTTAGTCATGGGTCACAGAGTTTAGCTGGGTTACAGCAGATGGAAAGAAAGTTTTCCTGAGCCTGCTGGTGCGGGAATGAAGAGACCTGTACCCATCTGCCTGATGGAAGTAGGGCAAACAGTTTGTGGCATGGATGTAAAGGGCCCCTAATGATTCCGCACACCCTGTCCAGACACCACTTGCGCTGGAGGTCTATGATGGCCGGGAGCTGGGTACTAGTAATGTCCTAGGCGGTTTCCATGACCCGTTGCAGGGCGGTACAATTTGGACTTGTCATAAAGATGTCATGAAGTATTTTAACACTGTCTAATGCATTCATTACAGTGTCATGATTGTTTTTCTTGACCTCAAGTACAGTGGTACAATTTAGATTTGTCATAAAGATGTAATTAAGATTTTCAAATACTGTAATCAAGATGTAATTATGTCTGTTACATGCATTTAAATACCTTAACAAAAGCAAGCAATATCCTTTGTTTTTGCACTCTAAATGTTTCCTTAAAAATATATACTTTCAACAATCCTACTTTGGTAACACTTTCCGATAAGGGAACATGAACAACCATTAACAAATGCAGTAGTTACCTTGAACGAACATTGATCAACAATGATGAACAAGACATGAACAAATGGTTAACAATGATATCCCTTACTTTATTAATGGATTAATTAACAGTGTGTACTGTAATTTGTTATGGTTAATATTGATAGTTCAACTTCACGTTAACACAAATTGAACATGGTTGAGCAGGTTAGCAAAGTGCTACCCAGTACTGACAAACACTTGACTGGAGCTAGCTTACAGCTCACTGGAGCCAGCTACATTAATAACCAACAGAAGCCAGCTAACCCTTACAGTGCAATGATTGCAAAGTGCCTAAACAATACAGTTATCTGAGGGATCTTGTCAGGAGTGTAGTTAAAAAAAAAACTATTCAGTACAGTACAGTAACAAATTTGTTTTTTGTTCAAAGGATGCACCATCGTCGTGGCATTTTACATAGACATGGGTCTCTGTCATAGTTATACAATTACCACACTTTTCCAACCCTCTACATACACTTTAACAGGCAACTAATCAAATTGTATTGAAATTTCCAGTGTGCTTTTATATTTTTACCGACCTAGAAAACAGGATAAATTATGATAAAGACATGGCTTTTTCTTGAAAAGTTGACAAGAAAGCACAGGTGTTTGGATCGTTAACAGTCCTAACGCAACACGACCACGTCAAACTGCCCCTTATAGGCCAACCGTAGTAAGTGTCTTTCAATATAAAAGTGTCCTTCAAAATTCTATATCCACCCCAAATGCGTCCATACATTTTATATGCGTCAAGGCCGTAATTACAATATATATTGCGGGGACATCCCCCCCAATATTCAGAAATGTCCCACCAATATATTGATATATAAATTATAAATAGAATAAAAATGTGTATGCTACAGGCAACCATGCACCGATGTTCAAAATAATCATTAGCAAATAAATATAGTAATAACTTAAATTAACACATTGCCGTTATTATTACTACCGGTTTTAGTTTCATGGTTTACTACAGTTCTGTGCGTGGTTTGTCCAAGGGCTGTTGCCGTACTCCAACAGAAGCCGTTGATCGATTGTTGTTTGTAAAATCAGTGTCGAACAATGCACTCTCATTAATTTCAAATGTATTATAAAGCGGAAAACTATCATGTAATTATGAATGACAATGGGCCGATTTGCGAGTGCTAAACAATCAACCATCACAATGGTGCTCATGTGCGTATTCAACAAACGTTAATGTCATACGTTAATGAATTTGTTAGATTTGTCAGAATGCCCACGTGAAGTCTGAGTTAAGTGTCAGTCATTTATGTTGCGCTGCATGTGTCATTTATGCAGACAGTAGTTGTTTTAATTGTTTGCATATTCGTAGTATGAAGTACGTATAGTTGTATTTGCTTACTGCATGATGAATAGCATTATTATTGTTTGTTTGATTAAAGTGCAAGCTGTTTTATTAGTCAGCTTTCATTCACAGTGAACAAGGAAGGGTGGCAGTGACATACATTTTTGGGACAACCTCGGAAATGATACATTGAGATTAGTGAGAAAATGAGTACAGTCAGATGATAGAAGTATACAGTATCACATGTTTTTTTATAATCATTGCCTTTCAGATAAAAAATGTTTAGTAATCCATTCCTGAACATCATGGCAAGAAACACCACTTGTTCACTGATATTTCTTTCATGTTCACTCTGGTGCATTCAGAGTATTGAAAGAGGGGGAGAGAGAGGGTATGAGGATCCCAACAAAGCAGGGGGAACAGGTGACATGGAGGTGAGTGAGAAAAGGGTGGTATGTCCTAAGTTGTCCAAACACATCTAGATGTGAATACCAGGAAATTAAACCTGAAATTCTGAACTCCTGTTTCATACTCATCTTTTGATCTTAAACACAAATGTCTTCAGTGAACAACAAAAACAAAGGAATTTGCCTTGCCGTTCCAATACATTTGGAGGGGACTGTAACTACAGGTCAGTTGCAATTATGGTCCTGGAGCAACATTTATTATGATGTTGTAGGAACAACACCAACACGGTGATATCAGATTGTGTGAATATTGATGGTTAGTGAGTCTTATAAATATAAATGTAAATATATTAGCAAATTGGATAATGTATATTATCTCTTGAAGAATGTATATTACTTAGCCTATTGTTCATGCAAACCACAAGTTGAATGAATGGATGTCCTGCATCATTAACAAAATTACAGTACAAACTATGTTCCTGCAATAAACATTTATATTAATTTGACTTGTTTCTTCACGTCATGGAAAGGTCTGACCAAGGCACCATTATAATGGCGTATGCTAATCAGTGGTGCCACTCTATCATTTTGAGGTGAATCTTCACTGACTCTGGAGTGCAATTACCTATATGACCCCATATTTCCAATTTGAATTTCTGCCATGCATGCTCAATATGCTGAGTATGAGCAGCCGTCTCAGGATCAGCAAAGTTCCTTTTATGGCAGACAGAATACTGGCTAAATCGTTTCTTCAAGTTTGATATATTGTCTCATGATTATGACAGGTTATGTTGTCGCAGTAAATGTCAAGTTGTGATAACAAAGACATTGACAGGATATTTTGTCATGTTATTATGAAAACAATCCAAACAATGTCTACCTTGCATAAAAATGAGATAATCAACCGAATGACACCTAATCACAACATTCATAAACATTAAAAAAGATTGCCCATTTAAAATGTGATGCCGGCAACCTTTTTTCTAAATGTTGGGAAAGGCATGTTTGCCACTGTGTTTCATCACCTCTTTTTAACAGTGCTCTGTAAGATTTTGGGACCTGAGCAGACCAATTGCTGTACTTTTGAAAGTAAAGTGCATTCCTATTCTTGCTTGATATAGGATTTCAGCTGCTCAAACGTTTTGGGGTCTCTTTCATCATATTTTTCGTTTCATAATGCACCAAATGTTTTCAATAGGTGACAGGCAAGCAACCAGACTTTTTTACAATAGGGCCATGCTATTGTAAAATTTTCAGAATGTGGTTTGGTATTAGCTTGCTGAAATAAGCTAGGTCTTCCCTGAAAAAAGTATGTCGTCTGGATGTCAGCATATATTGGTGAAAGCCTGTATATATTGTTCAGCATTAATGGTGCCTTCACACACGTGCAAGTCACCCATGCCATGGGCACTAATGCACCCCCATTACATCACATACGCTGGCTTCTGAACTGTGCGCTGATAACAAGTCGGATGGTGTGATGAATCTCCAATGTACATTAGTTAAGAAATTGCCTCCACAATGGTCCCTCTCTTTCTTCGCCAAGTGGACACTGTGTCCATGATTCCCAGAAAGAATTTAAAAAAAAATGTAAATCACTTTCAGTTTTCCACTTTGCCTCGGTCCATTAGAAATGAGCTTGGACCCAAAGAAGGTGCCATCATTTCTGGATCTTGTTTATATCTGGTATCTTCTTTGCATGGTAGAGTTTTAACTTGTAATTCTGGATTCAGCGACATACTGTTCTCACAGTATTTGGAAATGTTTCTGAGCCCTTCAGTGGTGTCCACAACAGACTTGTGTCTGTTTTTAATGCAGTGGCGTCTGAGGGCACAAAGATCATTGCCATCCAATATTGGTTTTTGGTCTTGTCCCATGCCTTCGAGTTCCAACCGACAGATGTCATTTACAGAATGTCTGTTATGAAACTGCGTGCATAAAAGGTTAATGAAATCCGGTCACTTCGAGGGTTGTCAATAAGAGTTTGAGACACGCTTGCGATTGGAAATTAGTGTGAGTTACAGTGGTCTGCAAAAGTTTGGGCAACCTTGTTAATTTCCATGATTTTCCTTCATAAATCGTTGGTTCTTAGGATAAAAAAAATCAGTTAAATATATCATATAGGAGACAAACACAGTGATATTTGAGAAGTGAAACGAAGTTTATACCATTTACAGGAAGTGTGCAATAATTGTTCGAACAAAATTAGGCATGTGC
>JACXGJ010002109.1:0-70747 GCA_016801105.1 Esox niger | reverse complement strand
ATGAAGGACCAAACCTTGGGATGTGTTACTCCATCCTTATACATTCACATGAAATGAAGGACCAAACCTTGGGATTTGTTACTCCATCTTTATACATTCACATGAAATAAAGGACCAAACCTCGGGATGTGTTACTCCATCCTTATACATTCACATGATATGAAGGACCAAACGTTGGGATGTGTTACTCCATCCTTATACATTCACATGATATGAAGGACCAAACGTTGGGATGTGTTACTCCATCCTTATACATTCACATGATATGAAGGACAATTTATCCTCTTCCTTTAAACATTCGTATAATATGGTGGACCAAACCTTGGGTTGTCCTTCAGTTTCTTTTTTGAGGGCTTTCTGGAGGACATTTTAGACATTTGATTTGCCTAGCTCAACGGTTTGCTCATAGACCGTGGTGTTTTTTTTTTATCCCACGCTAGGTCTAATGCAAACATTGGTAACAGAAGCACAATGCCAGGGAGCGAGAGAGAAGTAGAAAGTGTATAACAGAAGAGGGAAGAAAAGGAAGGAGGTAAGGAGATGTGAGTGAAAGAGTGGGTGGATAGGAATATTGAACCAAGCATTTCTGTCAGATCAAAGCTAATCCTTATCTTAGGATGGGTTTTACTAATACCCCTGGCTGTCTTACCCCTGAAGGGCTCTTTCTCTGTCTCCCTCCCTCTCTCCCTCTCTCCCCTCTCTCCCCTCTCTATTCCTCTGTTACAGTAAAATTGCTTTTTTACTTGACTTTGACATGGTGGTAGAAAATGCAGAAAACTAGGTCACGCTGAGAGCGAGGAGTGAAGGGGGCATCGCCCCAGGACAGACACAGAAAGATGTATTCTGCCTAGAGGGGAGGGAGCGACGGAGGCAGGTAGGTTGGAGTGACTGGGGGGTATCGCGTCTTTCCTAGGGATGGATGGTAGGATTAGGCTTAAAAGGGGACCGGGAGGTAAGTGAGGAGAGAAGTGAGCTCTGTCGTACGTGTGTGGCGGAGACGCTAACCACGGCGAACGGGTTTCGTAGCTTAGTAGTGCAATACAGAGCAGACAGCACTGCATTACAGTTGGAGTGTCTTCCTTAGGCAGCGCTCTGCTTCTGACCGGGGCCCATAGGAAGCCTCCGGAATCACATTTAACTTATCAATATGGCGGTAGCACCAGTGCTCCCTATGAGCCAACGCCTATGGGAGCTGACGGGGATATCTTGACAAGGTCAAATATGACAGTTCTGTTGAGACGAATAGTATCTGTGAAATGGTTCTATGGTCTACCTCACGTGGTTTTATGGTCCACCATGACATTTGACACATGACGTCATTTTCTTAGACACGTGCTGAGCCTACTACCATACAAGATACGGTGTTCCTGTAGGGTGGAGATCATTTTTTGCTTTTCTTTTAGTCCAACTTTTCTTTGTCCACACTCCAAAGTCATAGAGAAATGCGAAGAGAGAGACACTCTATAGCATATTAGCACAATATTTTCAGAAAATCTAATGGTCTATAAGGATTGGTGTCATAACAGATTCTACATGAAGTAACTAACATAGCTGTTATGCAAGAGGAGTGGGTGTAAGAGAAACCTAAAGAGCCTGTGGCCAACTAATACGTATAAACAGTAGCGGCACACCAAATTCTTGCTGTGCAGCGATAATAAAGTGAAGATAATAATTACCAATATAGTAATATGACCCAACCACTCTCAGATCTCTTCTGCCAGCCCTGGTGTCTTGAGATGTCCCTATGCATATGATTTACCAGATCATAAATACGATCACAATAATCTCACTTTCCATCAAGTACGGTTGTGGTGTGTGTATTGATCACTATTATGGCTATGTCATGTGAGCTACCTCACGTGTCTGTAATGTCAAGTGTTCCAGTCTTATGGCCGTGTGCATGAGAAATCATATATTTGAACGGACAAACGATTTATGAAGGAATGTTTGTTATCTGTGTCAGCGAAATTATTTATGGGAGAAGGTTGGAGAAGGAGTGTTACTTATTACAACGGTTATGGATTGTAGATTGAATGTTTGCTGGGGATACTGAATATTTAGTTTGGAAGTCTTTGTAAAAGCACTTTGTGACAACTGCTGAGGTAAAAAGGGCTTCATAAAATAAATTTAAATGATTGATTGAATTATTGATAGGAGTCCCTTCCTCTATCCACCTCTTGGCAGGGTGTGTGTGTGTGTGTGTGTGTGTGTGTGTGTGTTGGTGTGCTCCCTCCTGATGTGTGATAATATTTGATAATATTTGATTAAATGTGGCCAGTCGCCTGGGAGCATGTTGAACATAAAGGGCTTAATGTAGAAATCTGTATGGTCCCCTTACATAAGTAGAAATCTATATTTGACCTGGTAGGGTTACCTCTTTTTATTGCTGATCGAATCTGACTGGATGAAGGCCTTGGAGCTTAGTGTCCCTCATGACAACCTAGATGATAATGGGTGACAACAAAATCCAGCGAAGAAAATTTTATTTTTAAACTGAGGTATGAATGCGTTTTCAGTATGTTTCGTTGTGTGTATATACATTTGAATGATTCGCTTACATAATTGTTCGGTATTTGTTGACATAATTCAAAATGAAACAGTATAGTGAATTGGATTTAGCTCCTTGGTAAAGGATTATGAAGTACCAGGATAGTTGCATACATTTACCGTTCATGTACAAGTTTAATCTATCTATTCAAAAATAAGTGCTAAGACATAGTAGCTAAATATGCAAATGCACCTACACGTGCGTAACCTGTCAATCCACTTTTCTGGACCCTGGAAGAAGTCAGTAGCTTTGAAGTTTGGGGCTAGGCTAAGGTGGGGAAAACGTCTTAGGTGTGTGAGTGGTGTGTGTTTGAAGAGAGCTCTGTGTACATGTTGCGGGTGACGTATGTGTACATTCTTATTTCATCACGGTGAGCTCAGCCTATCAGAGCTATCAGCCTCAAAGCATCAACGATAGACTCGTCACCACAGCAACAGGACACTCGCCAGGGAACTATGACACACTGATGGGAGTCCCCTCCTCTATCCACCCCTTGGCACGGCGCACGCGTGTGTGTTCCCTGCTGATGTGCCGGCCTGCCGGGCAGAGAGGCAGACCGTTGATAGGGGCAGGGCAGATAACTGACTTGGCTGTTTGATGATGAGTGAAACAGATTCCCCAGAGGTTATGAGAGGATACATGGCTACATATTGAATGGCACACTATTCCCCATAGGGCATTGTTCAAAAGGAGTGCGCTATGTAGGGAATAGGGTGGTATTTTGAGATGGCCTCAAAGCCCACGTGCCCGGCTGCCCGATGTTCGACCCATGCCGCGCCCCCAGCTGTGATATTTGCTCGGCTGTTGGTGTCGATGCCCACTTCTACGCACAAGGATGACCAGATCAGCTCTCCGCACCGACTCTCTCCAGCCCGTTAACGCTGCTTTCCTCTCTCTTATTTCACAGATGAACCGCCATGTGACCTTGGTCGTCCTGTGACATCACGCTGACGCTGCAGGGGACAGGTGGGCCGGAGCATACGGAGCCTGGAGCGCAGCGATGGTCTTCGGAGGATTCGAGCGCCTTGCAGAGGATTAGGATGCCATTTGGCTCCCATCTAGGGCAGTTACAAAATAAGAAAAATTCTTCCGAGGTTTCCAAGCACCCTTCAATTAATAATGCCAGAGGACAGGAGTTGAGAGCATTCACTTCTGTGTCCCGAACCCATAAAAATATCTTGCTTCGTAAAACCAGCCTGCAGTCGTGATTGCGTCACGTTCTGACGAGTGAGGCGAAACGAAACGCGAGTCTGCTTGACCAGGAGGACTCTCAACAACGATCGGAAACAAAATGGAGACTCTGTCTCTTTCGCAGGACTCCATCTTGGAGTGTCAGATCTGCTTCAACTACTACAGCCCGCGGCGGAGGCCCAAACTGCTGGACTGCAGACACACATGCTGCTCCGTGTGTCTGACCCAGATGAGGTCGAGCCAGAAAGAGATCCGCTGCCCCTGGTGCCGCGGCGTCACCCATCTCCCCGCCGGCCTCTCCGTCTCCCAGCTTCCCGACGACCCCGACATCGTCACCGTCATCGCCATCCCCCACGCCTCGGAGCACACGCCCGTCTTCATCCGCCTGCCCAGCAACGGCTGCTACATGATGCCACTGCCTGTCGCCAAGGACAGGCCACTGTTGCCGGGCGAGCTGGGCTGCCGGTTCCTGCCCGGGGCCGGCGGCCAGCAGAAGGTGGACGTGGCCGTGGTGGCAATGCCCGAGCTCCAGCCCCTAGGCCTGGGCATGAGTCTCGATGGCATGGGGGAGGCAGAGAGACGGGGGCCCGGCGGCGGGGGTGGAGGGGGGAAGGGCTCCACATGGTCTGGCGTGTGCACGGTGATCCTTGTGGCCTGTGTCCTGCTCTTTCTCCTGGGCATCGTGCTCCACAACATGTCCTGCATCTCAAAGCGTTTCACGGTCATCTCGTGCGGCTGAGGGGAGGGGGCCAGGCGGCCCGTCAATCGCCACGATCTCTCCCATCCCCCCCAACACCACCCCAACGCCCCCCCCACCCTCACCCTCCCGTGGCTCTGGCCTCCTCTTCTGCCAGGACCTGGGCAAGGATGGGGGTTTTACACATCATGGGTAGGCCCAGGAAACAGCAGGTGGAAGGAGGCACACAGAAACAAAAAGAGAGTGACAAACAAAGGGGAGAATTCGGAGGACAACCACAAACATACTGGGAACCGAAACTTGCCTCTGCCTTGCCTCCTATTGCTTCTGTGATGTAAACAGGCCCATACTCCTCTCAGTCAATATGATGCACGCACCTCTTTTCCCCAATCACCCAGACACTCTTCTTACTTCCCACAACTCCCCGATGTCTCTGAAGGAGGGCCTCAGAATGGCCTTCTGGAGATATGAAGAACAGTTATCTGGGTCACTCTGTGGAACCAGGGTTATGCGCCACGGATGCTCGGTCTTGTATTTTTTCTGTCTGTGGTCAGTAGTTACTTCAGTCAGTGATCATATTTAGCTAGGTGAATGTGTGCATACACCATTTCCAGCTGGTGCTGCCAGTATACAATGTTTGGACTTCTTGGCAGGCTTGGGATCTAATCACAGAGACTGGAAAAGGTATTTAGTGTTCAAGAGCCTGTTTGAGCATGAGAATCGCCATTGAAGAGTTTCGCCATTTAGTAGCCAGCTGAGTGAGACTTCTTATGGGTTAAGGATTCCTCTCTCATTAAGAGACAACATAAGTTGCATCATAAACCTGTCATGAAATGACAGTATGCGTGAGATAACAAGTGTTCCAGTGCTTTGGACTAATCAAGATTTTGCAGGTGCTAGCATCTTTAGAATTTGAAGCAGATGGAACATTTTGCTCATAGACTCACCGGTCATTTAAAACAAAGAAAGATTTGGGATTTTTGTTTCCATTGCAACCTCTTCAGTTAACACGTGGAACCAAAATGTCATTCATCACCTGGATGGATCAGTCAAAAACATCAGAGTAAGAACGTGTGTAACACAAGTGCAGGCGGCGGGAAATCACTAAGCTTGGCTTCATAGCTGTTCGAACAATACACTACAGGTAGTAGTATGCACCCCTCAGTTGGTTTGCCGCCTCAGAAATAGTCAAAGATAATTAACTCACTTACATAACGGAGATGGCCTTTGTGGCGCCGCCCGTGATCTCAGACGCTGTAATGAGGCGGATGCAATGATGCGATCCCTATCCACGTCGTCAAAAATAACTTGACAATGCTAAAGATTGCTCGAGTCGGCCTCGAATGCCGCATGGGCAGGTTTGGTTTTTGGGGACTTTCCAGTTGCCGTGTGAAAGCCGGGCAAGTTCAAACAGGACGAGATTTACTTGAGTCCTCGTTTCCAGTGTTCTGAAATCCGGGTCTGCTTGTTTGCATCTTCTTCGGTCTTTGGTGCGGTCTGGCTGTGTATAGTGTAACTATGTATAGTCCACCCCTCCACCTAGCCAAGTGTTGCTCCTGAAGGGACAGAACAATCAATACTGGTGGAGCGGTGGTTCGCTTTGCCCGTATCCCAAGAGGCACCCTGTCCTATATACGGTCTAGTGCACTAGTATTACCAGTGCTGATGACCATGGTCAAAACGAGCACACGACGTAGGAAAGAGGTTGCCGTTTAGGACGCAAACTGTGTTTATTTTCTCAGAGACTTTAACACTTAAAAAAAACAAAAAAAACGAGGTTGTTCACTGTTCCTCCACTATGTAATGCAGTGCTGTATGTTTGTGTTGGTATTTTGATCAATAATGTTTTAAACACAAAAAAACAGGGAAATATGTGATCTTTGTGTTGTGCTATTTACATATAAACCAGCCTATATTTGACAGAAAGCACATACTACGTCTCCAGTATCCAGCCAGCCTAAAGTAATGACGATTAAGTTACTGTTGAGTCTTGAAACAATTTGTCTGACCCGAAACGTCCTTCACTGAGAACAGATGGTCTCTGCTTTTAATACAGTATTCCGGCTGACTCTCAAGTGACACCCTAATCCTTAGTATTCACTACTTTTGACGGGTCAAAAGTACTGTACTATACAGGGGGCCATTTAGGGTGCGTCCTGTGACTTTGACCTAGTTATCTCGGATGCACACACATGCACAGACACTTACAGCCCACCCTCCCCACTGATATCCCTTCACTCAAACAGGGTCTTAGATCTACAGAAAGTGACGGTGGGGTCACAGCTAGGTGGAGCGTATGAACAGGGAACGGTCAGGGGTTGCGGGGGGGGGGTCCCGCTCTTAACGTTGGTGGCATTGATTTATGACGCGTTTGGATCGCTTCGTCCTCTATGCCGGTGTTTCACTCCTTGCTCTGGTGTATGTATTTTTTTCTGACATCCTATTTTTTATCAGAGCCCTTTGAGCCCTGTTGAAGGTAGGTCACTAAATGTGGAGCAGTGGGCTGTTTTAAATACAACGCCTGTCTTTGTTGTTATTAAAATGAGTATGATCTGGTTTCTGCTGTATTAAAGCAATTGAGTGTAGACATGAACTAACAAACAAGCTGTTTTCAACAAACAATTTTCTATAGGAGCCATGTACAGGATGATTGTATTTCTTCTTGTTGTCAGTTCTCTATTTGTGCTCACATGTTTACCACTGTCTGTGAAAATAGCCTGGTCTAGAATCAGTTGTTGTTGCAGCAGGTTAGAATACCTGGTGGACAGTTTCCAGTGATCTGTACGGAGCGGTCCAGGATCGGTGGTCATGACAGCTTCCTTATTTACCAACATTCCCTGGTTTCCCAGAAATCCCACAGCCAGAGAGGAGGATTTCATAAAATGTAGATTCCAGCAGTGTTGAGAGCTCGTTAAATCTATCCTAGGGATAATTGGGCTGGGTCTCTGGCAGCTATCAAACAAGACTATAATTAGGTCATCTCCCTCACTGACAGGCTTTTTAAGGAGTCGAACACAGGGTTAAAGCAGTGCCAATGACAGTGGCAGACCCTGAGGTCTGTTTGGAATGTACAGTAGGTGGGAGGGAAAGATAGAGGCTTGCTAATTTGCACCCTATTGCCTATATTGTGCACTTCTGTCCAGGGCATCAGTCTTACGGCGCTGCGCTACATAGAAAATAGGGCGCCATTTGAGACTTCCTCCAGAGGTTCCATCATCACCCCTCACAACACACACACACACTTCCCCCGCTAGAAACTGGCAGCTGATTTCTTAGCGGCTGTCATGTGGGACTGACTGCTCAACTCAACTCAAGTAGCAGTGTACTCTAGGCCTAATTGATGCGCGAAAACGCCCTTAGCGCGTAGTTCTCATCGAGCACTACTTTTGACCAGGGCCTAGCGGCTGGAGCTGTTTGGTTTCTGTCAGGCGGACTCGGCCAGTGAGCTGCCTTTTCTCCCCAACTACAACAGTACTGTTTAAGGGTAGTGAATGAGTCAGCAAAGGCCAAACGACGGTCAGCCTTTCATTGACATATTGAACTTGTGATACACACCACCCTGACTCTTTACTTAGCCACTATTTACTTTAAAAATACTGTTTATGTGCAAAGACATAGACAATTTAGATTTTTAAGGCAATGTTCTGTCTACCCTAGAGACCCCATTCGCAATGAACACTGCATGTTGACTTAATGGAAAATGAAATCGGATTGAAACCTACATTTGGATTGGATACTTGAAAACACACCAGGTGGCGTTTGAATATGGATAATTTGATGGTTAGGAGACCAATAAGAAATGTTTTTGAGTTCCCATCAAGTCTGTGTATTGATACAATGTTCCGACTTCCACCCTGATGTCCCAGGGGGCTGACACTGGCTGGGAAGGAAGAGGAAAACATAGCAGAGACATGTTCAACTTCTCTTTATTTGGTGATATTTGGTTTTCAGTACCACATTCTTGTATCATCCAGTAATTTGGGTTAAATATCCACCTGTCTTAATTACTTCAAGTTAATTTGAATAATAGAGCTACATTCACAACCACCGGCAACTGGATGCAGTCATTTAAGAGTCCAAGTCAAGGGTCGGACAGCACCGGATACATTTAAAACAAGAAAACGACATTCTATCCCTAGATCCTCTGTACAGAAAGGAGATGAGGGCTTGTTATGTCTGTGCCTGTGTGTTTGTCAGTCAGTGATGTAAAGTTCCTGTAGTAGTGACTGTGTGGGTCACATTCAGACACACGCAGTTGTTTCAGTGATCTATTAAAGAATCTGTCTGAAATTCACCTGCACTCTTTTCGAGGGATTCATTTGTTCAACTTGTAATTGCTCTAATAAATAAAATAATCCAATTGTTAAGGATGCAGTCTGGAGCTTTAGCGAATAACAAAATAACATCCTGTTTCGTATTTATGTGCATAATCTCTCAATAGAATCACGATCATATCTCAGTTTGCCATGACATTCAAAGTTTGAAAGCGAGCAGTTTTGATGACTTGGGGCACATAAACACATATATTAGTGGGCCTGCTTTAGCTCATCAGCGCCACTTTTCTTGAAATGAATAGGTGGGTTACATTCTTTGTGTCACACATTCCGTTTATGCCTGCACTCTATTTGCAGTTGTACAGTAGAATAGACTGTACTACTGTATAAACACCAGATCCAGGCTGCCGCAGCTCGCCTGGTGTTCAACCTTTTCAAGTTATCAGATGTCACCCGGCTCCTCCACGCACTTCGCAGGCTTCCAGATGCAGTGTATTTCCAGTAGAAGACCACTATCTCCCTGTTGCATGAGACAGGTATACACTCTCTAGGACTGTGATTTTCAAACCTCCCCAAGGGGAGCCTCTGCAAAACCGGTCTGGGTATGTGATGTATTCCGCAACTAGCTCACCTGATTCAACTTGTCTACTAATCCTCAAGACTTTGTGCATCTGGTGTGCTAGTTCTGGGCTTCAGCCAAGTTGTAGACAGGCAGGCATTCCCAGAGGAGAGGTATGAAAACCACTGTTCTAGACCTCAAGCAAGCTGGTGAGTTGCCTTATCCAATTTCCAATCCTAAACTGTGTTTAAATGGACAAGCTGCAGAACATTTTCTTCTAACTCAGCATGAGCAAACAGAACTAACATTGCTAGCATGTGCTCTAGCAACTTCTTTGGATACAGCGTAAGATGATAATAAATTATTTTAGGCAGAAACAGCGTATTGTCCAAACTGAACACTACCGGGTAAGGTTTATCAATGTTGCTTAGGAATATGACTGGACCTATCCAAACAAAGGTAAGTCGAGCTTTTCAGTTGATGTGTAAGAAAATACACTTTAAATTAAGCGTCTCAACAACATGCACTGGTACATCATCCTACAAAATCACATGACTAATGGACAGACAATATTAGAAGCACACTGGACACAGTCACACAAAAAAAAAAATATCACTGAGGTTTTAACCACAGATGCTATTCTTCTATGGAATGCGCGATAAGCAGACTGTATAGACAGGACCGCGGATTGGGCCTCCAATAACTGTATAGTTAAGATATTGGGAAGCCGTAACATATTGTACTCAAGTGAACATAAGGATAAGCAGATTTATATATACATCTCTGTGAGGATCTGTGTTTGGTTTTGCGTTTGATCTTGAATGTGTTCTGTTCTGTCTGGGTGTCATTCTTTGTTTTTGAACGTAGCCAATACATTTGTCATTATTGTGTGTGCCTGTGTCTCGTTTACTCCCACTATGAGTTCTGTGTTTGCTGTTTATTGTGAGTTATTGTGTGTGTGTGTGTGTGTGTGCGTGTGTGCGTGTGTGCGTGTGTGCGTGCGTGCGTGCGTGCGTGCGTGCGTGCGTGCGCGTGCAACTTTACTGATCCTTTCTCCGAAAGGATCTTTTTTTCATCTAAGTATTTTGAAAGTCTGTTTTGGTGTCCTGACCTTTGCCTGCCTACCTGGCGGCCTCTGAATTAACCCCTGCTGTACTTCAGCCTCTGATCAGCACTGATACACAGTTACCGACCTTCAGCCTGCCCTTTGACTTCGTTCCAGCCTGTTCCTTTATATACTTTTGCTACTTCCCAATAAACGTCTTGTGCTATGTGCGCTTTCATTACAAACTCCTACAAACATTAAAACATTCTGATTATTAAAACTTTATTTGTTTGTTTTTATGTTGCTAAAAGTTGCACTTATGTAATAACCAAAACTGGAAAGGGAGAACACATTATTAAATAATATTTAATAAAGAAATGTTATTTTTCTATTGTTTGTTGTTTGGCCAGTTTACCCAATGACTAGGTTCATCTGACCTCTAACCTTGGCAAGTTGAACCACAGGACCACTTTGTTCTAGAACCATCATTTACCAAGGCACTTTGTCATTGGTACATTTTTGTCATTTCACCTGTCAGGGGGCATCCTGAAATAAGGGTAGATGTACTTTAGTAGTTTTACTTCTGTCTCATTCTCCCTTGTCTAGGGGACCACTAAAGTAAAAATCGGCACATCTCACCCCTCTTTCCCACCTTATGGCTGCATGACTAATAATGAAGGGATCAGTAGTGAAGGAAATATTTGGCCTACATTTACTTGTAAATCGAATCCTTTCTTTAATCCTCCTGGTGCTAATTAATGTCAACATTACGTTATTGCATTTACGTAGGTTTACAACACTGTTAATGTTACTAGACTCTCAGACCATGCCAGGGTTCAAATACGTCCTGTTTTTTATGAACATGTTCCCCCCAATATATCATGTGCGAGTTATGATATCTACTCTCTGAAATGAATGAAAAGTAGCGAAGCACTACGCCCACACTGTCCATTAACAGCAAAAGCTGTCTGGAATTCGTGCGTGCACAACTGATTTGAATGCATTTCAACTAAGTGGGAGGTATGCTCTTGCATATTGGGAACACCATTTCTTACTCTGGTGTCGCTGATGTGGTTGTGAAGCAGTTTAAGCAAATGGGGGGATTTATTTCTTATTTTACTTACGATGTCAGGCTCTATTTGACATGAAAGCCAGAAAAATCGGGAGAGTTTTTGAGGAAGAGCTTTTGGCTGGATTCAAATCCACACCATAACTTTGTGCATCGGAGGCAGTGGCCCAAAGCATCTGATCTCCATGCAAGGGGATTTGGAGCCTAAACTCTACTAGAATCAAATGTGCAGCCATAACTTCTGACAGGATAGTCTGGTCTTGGTCATCTGTTTAAACCAAACTCAATTTGCCATTGAATAATATCATGAAATCTTAAATAACAGTAGATCTGAGTTACCTATGTTGAGTCCAATAAGGGCAGAATGGGGGTCTAGTTTAGTATGTTTCCCATACATCCCATTCTGCTTCTTTTTCTTAGACAGAGGCAGAAATAGGGAGAGTTTGTGCAATACTGATCAACGTCCAGAATCTTAATCAGAATTGCCTTCATTAGCTAGGCACATTTACATATACCCAGAATTTAACTCTGTGTTAATTTTCTGGTGGTGGTAGACCTCATACGAAGCTACAAAATATGGACATACTACATAACTTCTACCAAATTTGACATACAGTACGTGGAACATGTGGACTCACATTAGCAGTAAGGGTTCTATGCAATAATGTACAGTGACTTACAATGCTCATTTACATATCTACAGTTCCAGACTATACAAAGCCCTCAAATCATCGGTAAAGGGGAGCAACCGGTTTCGAAAATTTGTTTTCTTAATCAGGACATGTTTAGGAGTAGAATATGGCATGTATTCAATTTGCAGTTGCCGTAATGTGGCTATTATAGTCTTGCCCAGGGGTTCTCAACTCTGAGCCTGGGAACCCAGACTGCCGCTTGTTTTCCATTCTACCTGATCGTTAATAGCATGAAAACTAGCAGGTCTTTGGGTCCCAAGGTCTCGAGTCGAGAACCACTGGTTAAGTTAGCCTCTGTGTGGCACAGTACGGGGAAAAATTGTTCTAGTGACAGTATTTGGGGTTGTGATCAAGCTAAACTGCTTGCCTGCCTGATATATATTTTAGTTTTTTATTGGAGGTGGAGGCAAGGCCTCCATGCTTCCTAGCCCTGGAGTCAGGTAGGATCTCGACGGAGGGAAGAGGATCCACATGCTCTGCTTAGAGGCAACCTCCGGCCCCTCGGACAGACGTTAAACCTGCAGCTATAAACGAGTAAAGGTACAGAGTGGTGCCGACGCGTGATAAATTAGAGATGTCAATCTGTAAGCCTGTTAGGGGGCGAGGTACCGGCTGCAATGAAATACAGTAATGGAAGAAAGGTGGAAAAAAACGCCTGGCCGATACGTGAATGTGTTGGTTAGTGGCTCGGGTCCTTGTGCATGGCAGGGGATAATGGATGGTGTTATCGGGTGGGAGGAGGGGGTCTACTGTATGTTTGAGGCAGTTTGTCAGACGCTGTCAACATCCCGTTCTGTCTCAATGGGAACCACAGCCGGGGAGAGAGAGCCGGCAAAGGATTCGGGACCCCCCCCCCCCACACGCGCCACACTATTTGCAGTGTACAGTTTTGCCAACTACTCTGCAGGCCACGGTTAAAATGAGTGCCCTGCGTAGGGAACAGGGGCACTTTGAGACATGGCTCTGTGTCAGCGGACTGGCCGCAACGCTCGCAGGCAACAAGGTAAGCAGTGAAGCAGCCATGAATACCAGAAAAACATAGGGACCTTTAGGTCATGGACTCGGAATAATGGTTTCTGTGATGCCTTTGAAGCGTGGGTGGTTTCGTGTACATTTTAGTTACTGACACCGCCATACCATATTGACTATTGACATAGTACCCGTAGCGCACACATTTTCTGCAAGGGGAAGGAAATGGAATGAATGAGCCAATTGGAAGCTGTGGACAGTTGGATGATATGAGTGACAGCCAAGACACGGGTTAATAACTCCATTAATTACCATGGAGTTTTTAGCCACCACTAACAGTCAGGAAACCCGTGCAATGCATTGTGAGTGTGTTTATGTAAATTGCAGTTGATAGCCTATATAGTGTTTGTATTGACAATATTCAACACAGAGTAATTACATTTTTGGTGTAATTAGTGATATCTTTCTACTCTATGCAAAAGTGAAAGCATCAGCAGTGGTTATTGGAATTTGAGGGGCAGCGGGGCGCTAGATCCATGTTGCGGGTTACAGTGTCATGACAGCTTACTCCGGCTGTTGTTACAGCTTTTTTGAATTTCGGGTAAAATGTCTTATCTGATATGTCGAAATTACCGCGTCAGAATTTGGCCGCCTGTATTAATGCATTATTAAAGATGGCTCCTGAATGCAACCAATAACTAATGAGGAAATATGCTAGTCATATTACATTTTCCAGTGAAATCAATTTGCCCAACAGCGAAGACACTTAATAGATTATGACAGATTATGATCAAACCGAGCCTAAAGCACTCTCTCAGGAAACACATCGAATACATTGTTACCCAATGTATTTAAGGTATATGGGCAGACCGATCAAACATGTTATCATATTTGAGCCAACTGGAAAGAGGCTTTTCTCCGTGTTTCAGGAAGGAAGAGATGTAGAGTTTACGCGGCCCCTATTCATTAAGTAGCCTAGCATTTTATCTCTGCCGACGTTGTAGCCTAAAGGTTTCTCATACATTTTTAAATATTCCTTTTTCATATTCTCTACTCAGAGGATAAATCCATACATAGAAGGGGAAATAGTTGATTTTTTTGTAAACGTATTTGAAGAATCCCTCTTCCATCATCTTTCTATGTCACATGTAGGGTAGAATGTTGATGTCAACCAATGAATCAACTTGCGGCGCACAGAACCATTTGAGCACCAGGCAATTAGCAACACCGACATACTTTGACACGTGTGAGAAATAAAAATACAATAATTGAGTAACTTGTATGTTCCGATTCATTTTGCGACGCTCACGCTGGCAGCACGGCCAATCTAGCCTGCTAAACTGACAACAAGGAGACTTTGAAAGTAGTGTAACTAGTGCGGGTTTGTTTGACAATCTGCTTCGCCATATGCTTAGGAAACTCAACTGTAATATATTTAAGTCTAAAGACATTTGAACTAATTAGGCTAAACCACCTTAACAGAACAGAAATGAATTTCTCTCCTGCTTGTATTTCAGATTGGCTGAGATATTAATCTTTTGTTATGGTGTATGTGTTTTGGCTCAAATACAACAGATTGATCGGCAGTATACATCTTCGGAATATACAAGATGTAGAGAAATCTCAATGCCTAAAAAAGCAGTTTGATATCCATTTGTTGCAAGTTTGGTGACATTGTGTAACGAGGTGAATTAAAAAAGCTATACACATTTTACAAAGAACATTTTAATGTAGTATGAGATTTGCTGGAAAGTAGAATTTTGGGAACAAAATTAGGGGAAATGTTCCATATAATATTAATGGGTTTATGCTATTTTTGGAAGGTTGCATGTTGAACTTGACTTGGGAATCTAAAGAAAACAGGCCATATACAGTAGCTACAAAAAACAACTCATGCGTGGTTGGTATTTGTCTACAGGATACTTAGGGTGTTTCTCTTATTTATTGATGGACCAACCTAAACTCTAAAAGCTGACTAAAAGCATACTTAGGCTACTAAAATATAGATCTATCTTTATTTCTAGTCAACCCAACTTTCAAGAAAATATATATGATACATATTTTGTCATTCTTTTAATTGGTTGTTTTCAGTGTGCATGTGCAAATAATGGCATCTTAGTGTGTGCTGCAGTGTATACGATTACAAATACAATTGCATAAGTGTGTGTGCCTGTGCGTGCGTGTGTGTGTGTGTGTATGTATGAGTGTGTGTGTGCGTGTGTGCGCATGTATGTATGTGTCTAGACTGCCTGTGGGACCGTGCGTCATCGTGTAACCTTCTCGTTCCAGGAACAGGACAGTTGCCGTTGCTAAGGTCTGGTTGCTAGGGTACAAGGGGAACACTTCATTTAAATTTTGACAGCGTCAGCCGAGCATGAGATTAACAATCAATTCTGCATTGAAGTTTCCATCATGCCTTTCTTATAAAATTGAGAAACCACTCATTTTCGAGGCTTTAAGACCCATTTTAGACATCACTATGTCCCATTTGGCACCCTACTATTGTACTGTTTCCAAACTGAAAGTGCACTATGTAGAGCATAGGTTGCCATTCTGGACTCAATCATCCTGTGTGCTTTGCTTTCTCAAGTAAATTGTAGAGTTACCACCCATGACAGTGTTAGTTAGAGTCATAGACATGGTTGTTGAATTCACGGCCTTCACCAAGTGAGTGTTTAAATGTAAGTTATCATTAAAATTTAATTCTTTATGAATATACATTACATAGTGTATAAGACCTTTTTCTGAGACCTGGTTTAACTCTTATACATTGCTGTTCAGTGAACCATGATTTGGGCCACATCAGGCTTGTAAGTAGAGTTGCTAATTTCCCACAAGATTAAAGAATCTCCACATTATTTCTGGATTTCCTGGAAACCCTTGAATATGGGAAAGTTGCCATAATTTTACCACTAACTGGATTGCAAAGGATTTCATAACTCTTGTTAGAATTCATACAGAGTTAGGATACCCACAAAATGTGTAGGGAGTTTTCTGATTTCCAGGCCAATTCCGAATTCCTGACAGTTGGTTATTCATAGTCAATACACATCTATCCTGCCCATCACAATGACAACATTTGAGAATAAAAGATGTGACATAAATCAATCATTCCTCACCCCTTTTCAAACTCACTGAATTATTGTGAAGGACACCAAAAGGCCTTGAACGGCTAGAACATACAATTCAGACATCAAGGAACGGACAGGATTACACCGGTTATGCTGAAGTCATTCTATGGATTTTGATTTGGTATAGACTTTTTGTGTGGTATAGATTTTTTCTTGGTCTCTCTTCCTGTCCCTCTATCTCAACATTTGAACAGTGCCTTTCTCATCTTGCTTCGGTCTCAGTTCACAAGATACAGACTGGACTTGTTGAGCAGGGACATTCTCTGTATACGAAAACAATTATCTCTGCTTTGCCTCGTTAACGCTTATTTTTCAAAAAACGTAATTAGCTTTCTATATAAATGTGAGCGCAGGGATCCGTTTATCTGCCACTGCTCACTATTGCAGGTGCTATCTAGCAAGAGATGTTGTGTGTTTTCTTTTTTTTTAAAGGTTTATCCATTTTCCAGTAGTCAATGTGTGTCCACAAGCGTATAGCTTTCTTGGGGATTGCGATTTTCTGAATACTAGTTTCCTAGGGGAGACCAATGACATCAGCCAACCTTGCAGGTAGTTAACTTCTGGCCAATCAATTGCCATCTCCATTCAAGTTTGACGAGTGCAGAGAATCCTGGAGTTTCTTTTTGCCCAGGAAATGTCTGCACACCTTAGGTCATATTACAAAGTGCTGTCCGAATACCTTCTTGAGGCCAGTGGGTGCGAGCAATGGTTATCTCACCAGAGCACTCAGTTAAACGATAAAAATGAGGAGCCGCAACCCATCAGGTTTTCCGCGGTCCTCCTCAAAGCTATCCTTGTCACCATTGACCCTGGTTATCAAAATGACCCTATGTACTGTAAGATAAATCAAGGATTTCAACTGCAGGCGTAGTGAAATTCCTCTACTTCTGCCTTCACCACCTTTCAAATGTGGCCCTGTCTTGTTTACTGCTCCAGAACATGTATCAGTATCCAATGTCTCCAGTGCAGTGCTACCATAGTGGTCCCATTCATGTCCACCACTGCTGCAATTACTTATCGGCAAAATGTCACTCATGTTTGCAGAGACCTTCAGTCATCATTAAAGGACCTTTTTACCGCGGATCAGGTTCTCGAGAAAAAATTGTCAAGAATAGGAACAGGATATAGCTTTTCAGCAAACCTTGATTTATCAATGGTGTAGTTACTAGAACACATATAATGATGTCATAGAAACATTATTAGCATTTAACATCATTAGCATTTCTACAGTTCAAAACCAAAGCCACTCCCTTTGCTGGTTTTGGGGTTATTTAAAAAATATATATACTTCTTCCAACACATGTAGAAAACAATATGAGCTCAATGATTTTCAGACCTGAAAACTACAAGCAGGGGTTCTCACACCTCTCCTCGGGGACTGGCTGCCATCTCATGTTTTTGAAAATTTCCAGCGCCAGCACACCTAGCTTAATTCGTGAACCAACTACTACTCTTGATTAGGTGAATCACGTCGAATCAAGTAGTGGTTCAAGAAAAGGATTTCAGTGTTTTGCGATAAGAACGTCACAGTCAATTTCATAAACATTGGTTGTTCCTTGATATCTTTCATTAATACATGGCCAAATTATATGTATTCTCTGCCTAGAGCTTTTTAGGAAATTCATCAAATTTTGTTTATATTGTTATAAAAGTACATAAGCGTATGATTATTATAAAGCATAGTTTGATGTTGCCATGCATAACTGTACGTTATAGAATGGACTCTGTGTTGTTTGTTCTTTCTGACAAGAAGAGAGTCATTTCTTTTTAAAATGTACGACGTATTCTCTTAGATTCAGAAGTCCCTTATCAGTTGTAGGGATGTGGATCTCTCCTTTGAAGCATGATTCAGTGCACTCCTCATTACATGGTTGGCGCCATATGCAGGGCAATGTCCCCGTCAATGTCCCCTTCACTGCCTCAGTCTAGTGAATCTACATTAAAACATATTTGATTCCAAATTAAAATCTGTTACTAATGTTGCTCATCAGCTGGGCCCATGCGATAAATCCATAAATGTATTTCTCTGAGAAACGCACGTGTGTGTATATGTGAACGTTATTTTTCACCTGAGCTAAGCCCTGAGCTAAGCCCTGTATTGGAAAAATATGTTGTCCGCTACAGTTGCATACATGACTGTCGGTAAATCAGCCCTTCTCTGTAGTGCATTTAACAACAACATATCAAATTACAATGCTCTTTACCAAACTACTTAAGATAAAGATTTGGAAATGCGGTAGTCATTTCACAAGCATTTGACTATTGAAAGTTCACCACAGATAAAAGCATTAAGATGGATTGATAAACTCCAGTTAGAAAAAGCTGCAGCACTCTTATCTGATTATATTGTCCCGTAGTTATCTGACTTGGAAATATTTATCACAGTTTAAAGAGGGGATTAATTTATCCAATAATCCACCAATCCAAGAATACCAAGATTCATTTCCCAAGTCCATCATGTTAAATAAATAAAATGCTGTATCTTATCTGCTTTTCAGACTAGGTTTGCATAATGCTAGGCTCCCTTTAACAAGAATTGTATATTCAGGTCAAGAACTGGTGATCAATGCATATCGTTAATTAATAAATAGATGCATACAAATTAATAAATAGATGTGTAGGCCTTTGGTCAAAAGAAGTTACATGCCATAGGGCATAATTTGAGAAGGTGTTAGTTCTACTCCTCAACAAGAAAATAGTCTTTCATGTTCACACATGAATATCTTTACATGGTCAGGTATCTGTTTCCAATGGCAACGTAGACTGTGTGTTAGACATTCCGCATTGCGCGCGCACACACACACACACACACACACACACACGGTGAATTACAGAACGTGCAATTAACAGTCATTCAGTTCAAATTTGGGTCTCTTTAGGTCCGTGTGTGTCTCATCCTTGTACATTGATTTGGATGTCAGTTTTCATATTTTCTTCTTCCAGCTTATCAACTGTCTATACATGCAAACATGCTCACACACACGTCCTGCTATCTGATTGTAGGCATGGCACGTCGTCAATAGTAGCCTTGTTCATGCTGCCACATATCTTTGCTGTGACCTTTTGGCTCAGGGCATAGCTAACGCTGAATTTGATATTTTTCTGCTGTTCTGGAGGATGTTTCCAATGTTCGATCTTTCTTATTTAATATGAGAGGTTACAGCAGCCACTATGGCCTTCTATGCCCCTTGTCTACTCTGTGTAGGATACCCCACTGCAATTACACTTTAAGAACTCACACTGTTTGATACTCAGCTCGTTCTTAGCCACAGATTCTGGACACTTTCTCCGTCTGTCACACTCCCCTTGCTTTCTCTCTCGTCTCTCTTTTAATCACTGATTAAACCGAGCTCGCCTTCTCGCCTTCCCCACTTTTCCCTGTCTTCACATCCTGTCCCTTGCAGTGTCTTATCTTAGAGGGTGGGTGTCGCGGGCTCTGTGTAGTTTGGTGTAAGTTCTTAATTGGAGACTTACTTCTCTCTTACAGCTTTGTTACGAGAAGACTCCAGCCAAGCCTCAGTGTCTTCGCTGTATTTTTATTGCAGTGTTCGTTTCACTTATTAAATATGCCTTGTCGTTTTGTGAACTATTATAATTTGTTGGTTTCTTTGAAACACTTTGAACCCACTGGAATCGGACGATCGTGCCTGCTAAAATCCCCCTATCCCCCAGGCGGGCGCACTACAGCTGCTCCAAATAGGGATGTCCCTGTTTGGGGGGCCGAGTAGAGGCCATTCCAAGGTCGCTACAATGTATCTTAAATAAAGAGGTAACATGAAGTCATTTGATGAAGAGCTTGGGTAAATGAACGCTGTGTTGTTAATCATGCAGTTGTTCTGGGGATAGCACACACACTAATGTACCCGTGGAAATGCAACTCATGGGATTTTGGTCTCGGCCAGTCCAGCACAAGGACTGGATCCGTATCCTTTGTTTTCCATTGCTCTCAACGGGACTCGTACAGGTTCGGTGACGTGTCCCTAAACAGCCACGGTCTGGGCGCTTTCACAGACCAAACGTTCAGATGATCTTCCGACAGGCTGACTGACACATGAGCCAATTACTAAAGTCCACAGGATGTGACCACGTACCAATATTAATTAATCTGTTCTAATTTGGTTTCCATTCTTTTTGGATCAGACTTACTTCTACTATCCTGTGGCTCTCCCCATGAAGCCCTGATAAGTGGCCATGAACTATGAAGAGATTGAGGAAAAGATAGGAGAAAAGATGAGGGGAAGAAAGGTAATTCCTTTGCCGTTAACATTTATATATATTCTATAGATGTTTTGCTAGGAAACACTCAGGGAGAAGAGCTGAGTGTCTGTTTTCAGCCCAACCCTTGTAGGGTCTGTCGATAAGAAGGCTGTTGATGAGAGGGCTCTCTCTCTCTCTGTGACAGAGTGCATGTTTCATTGGTTCAATATTGCATTACTGCAGTCTGGCATTGGGACCATAATAACACAGATAGTAAATATCCAAGCACTTTGGACAGTTCAAGATTCATTGCCACTAAATGTGGACATATGCATTACTAGGAGGGATGGTCATTTTCATTACCCTGTTTTGGCCTGCCTAGAATAATATCCTTCACAGATCTCCGGAGTTGCCCAGTGGTCTAACGCACTGCATCACACTGCAGCTATCCTACCACAACCAGAGTTCATTATTTGGTTGCAGTGTATCAACAAATATCTCAGTTTAGCCATTCATTGTGGCTATCCTGTTGCCTCTTGATTGTAAGAGTAGTCTTCTCCTACTTCACATTAAATAAAACATTTGTTTTAGTATGAACAAGTGTTGTTTATCACTTCACACCTTTTTATCTAAAGCCAGCATTAATTCTGGTCACTCGAAGCAATGTCTGGGTCTGTTTTTTGTCTAGCATCAGTCCTTCAACACCCTCTCGTGAGAATAGCTAATACAAAACCAGAGGCTCCATCTCATATAAACGTCATATTCCCTATACAGCTCATTGATAATATCTGAGCTGTACACAAAAATAGTGCACTAGAAGGAAAGTAGGTTGCGATTTGGGATGCAACTAAGACAGATTTGTGAAAAGGTTTCCTTTAAAAGGTTGCCGATGGCCCTAAGTCAGACTAAAAAATATTATTTTGCTGTGCCTTTAAGAACTCTTCATTTGCTCTACCTTTTGTCATGTTATGGACCTTATTTGTAATTCATTATTATTTCAATACCTCATAATTACAAATTGTGAAAGTTTGTGAATTGTATGCCAACTCAATGAAAGTAAAGTGATTTATGTAATTGTGGTTATTTAGACCCATTATTCAGTATATTCTTTCAAGCTCTGTCAGATTGAATGGCGAGTGTTAGTGAACTGCGTTCTTTCTTTTGTCTTTGGTCAGACTGCCAGCTGTAGGAAGATTCTGGGTGGCTTTAAACTTCCATTTCACAATGATGATGGCCTCTGTGCTTCTGAAAGCGTTAAATGCTATGGCGAGTTCACTGTAAAGTGAGACATTATATAGACAGATTTGTGTTTTTCTAGACCATTTTCAATCAGTTTAATTTGCTATAGGTGGACTCCAATCAAGTTTTAAAGACATCTCAAAGAACCCAGGGTGCATCTGAGCTTCATCGATAGGGTTCGGATTATTTAAACAAAAGTTTTCTTATTTTAAATAAATTGGCACATATTGCAAAAAATATGTTTTGGTTTCATCATAGTCAAAGTGATGGGGGATGAAATGGGACCTATTTGTGAAAACTATTTGCGAAAACCAAGTACCAGTACCATTTCAACCTCTAATCCTTATTTTGGCCTTAACCTTTATCTGGAAGTTTGGAAAAAGAAAGAGGCTCGCTTATGTAAATGATGTCTTCATTTCATCAGACGTCAGCACTTTCTGATGTCCTACCATCCGAGGAGTAGGGGAGGAAGGCAAGATATGGATTAGGCAGAAGATAAGAGTGGAGATGAGAGATAAGTGGGAGGGTTGGGGATTGGGGAGGTTGGCGGCGTGGATGGATGGTTCTGATCCATCCCTATTGTCAGTAATGTCCTCATGGTTTGTTTTTTCATTATGTTTTGGTTTTGCTGTATATGCCATATATTTCCCATGTTTAAAGAAAATATTTTAAAGAAACACGTACTACATCGACACTGAACTGTCCATTTCACACCCACGGCTTCTGTGTTTCTGTCTACAGACCGTGTCGTCTGTCTGTCACAGCGACGCTGTCACATCAAATTTTGTCTGCCTTCTGGGTTCTTCAGTAAAGGCAATATCCTAATTCATGTTTTACATTCATTAATCTCCCAGTTAGTTTCCTTCTTCAATTTATCAATTAAACCTGTTTCGCCATTGGCCCTTAAAGGGCACATCAGTTTACTTTCGTAGTAGGAAAATCTGATGTGAATTTCAGAAAATGGCGTCAGAACCCACATGTGCCACATCACCCGATAAATATGTAAATATCAAAGTATACGGGCTGTATATTTACATAAAATTTGCATTCTGGGATTTTTCTGCATCTGGTATTTGAGGTGGTGCTATCAAACTAAAACGGGGCCCCAGAAATTGGGTACAGTCATGAGCCAATTCGTGATCCATGCTATCAAAACCAGTTGCTTTCAGACGTGGATTTTCAAACTTGGATTTTTAGCCTGTTTTCTGTTCTGAATCAGGACTCCACACTGTGCTGTGAGCTGTGTAATAGTTCCAGAGCTGAATAAAATCAGAATTGTTTTTCTTGACTCAGCTAACATAAGGAAAGGAAAAGAGAGAGAAAACAGCGGTATACATCTCATCCCGCTTGCCATTCGTTCCACCGTTTTGAGATGTATTTCCTCAATTACACTCGGTCCCATCACCCATTTTATTTATTTTCCCACTTATTGATTCAGTTATTTCTCCCATGCTTTTCTAACAGTAAATGATTGGCCTCTTCTACAGTGTATTGACTATATAAACATTTATTGTGCCATCATCACTTAAGCCAGTATATCATTTTTGCATGTTTTTTTTGTGACATGCAAGAGGCAGCACACACACACACACACACACTCTGACCCATATCTGAGGCATGCAGTGTGTTGAAAAAGATGTGTTCCTTCTTAGTTCAGCCCTGCCTGCTGCTTTCAGTCTGTGTAATAGATCACAGTGTGAAGAACGCGAGGAGACACACACACACACACACACACACACACCATGGATAAAGTGCTAGGCGAGGTGTTCTCACTAAATCCATCTAAATCAATCCACAAGTCATAAACCTGCCTGCATGTCTCCAGATTTGTCTCTGACTGACGCCTAAACAGCACACTATTCCACATTTAGTGCACTACGTTTTAACATGCAGGATATGGGTAATAGGATGGCATTGGAGATTTAACATCACACACACACACACAGTCACCAGACCCTGTCCACAAGTCATCAAATCAGCCCTAGCTGATCCAGCCCTGGATGGGATAAGGCCAGAGCAGACCACCCACTGACAGCCTGTCTGCTTCTTCGTGTGAGAGAGTAGCTGCTTAGGTTTGAGAGTGCGTGCGGTTCCCACAGAAAACATCCTACGTATCAATAGAAGAGGCAAAGGTTGTTGTTCCAGCCTGTATTCCTTTTCTGTTTTGGCAGTGGCCTGGAATGCAGGACTGTTACAGAAGTGTTCTAGTTTTCTACGCCCTCTCATTGTTTACAGAACACACAGGGGAACGATCCCTGTTTCTGACACACCCCTAATTACCCTCTGGTCTGAAAACTGTCAGGAACAAGGCAGACAATAGACTCTGGCCATAAGACTCACGACTTAGGTGAAGAAAGACATGGGTTTATGTGCTTATTTACTTGTGAGAGGACAGACAGATTTATCGCGCGCTTGTCTGCACGCGAACTAACGACTGCTGGCGTCCCTGAAATATGTGCATTCCGGTTCGTCCAATGTATGTGCATCCCGCACATCTGGCACACGCTGACACGTGGTGAATGTCAATGCGTGGCTGTGCCTCGCTTGCCGCGCTTCCTCCGACATCCCGATGCACTGGAAAGTCAGGTGGACTTGCATCTGACTAATGCCTGGATGACTATGTTTGGCATATGTGGGATGAAAGGGCCTGTTGTTTTCTAGGAGACAGAGATAGATGGAGGAGGAGACAGACATCGAAAAGCTAGGGGGAAACGGAGAGCGCATCTTAAAAAACGTAGGCGTCCGCTTTCCACATCAGCGGCGGTTTGTGACATTTAACGGTGGCATCTTCCCGCACGTAAAAATTTGATCGACTCGACCCTGTTTGCCGTTTCTATTTCCACCTGTGCCTACGGATGGCCATCGATCTGTTTATGCTTCCCTTCTGAGCCTTAATGAATTCACGAGGGAGGCTGGGGCTGGAAGCCACGCACATGGAAGTGTGTGTGTGGGACGTGGAGGTGGGACGCGGCAGCCACGCTGGATTAAAAGAGGTTACGCTCATAACAAGTGCACCTAAGTACACATCGTGCGGCAATGTTACCTGGTAGTGATGGGAAGTTCGACTCATTTTACTGACACTGATCTTTTCGAATCGTTGAGTAAAAAGAACGAATCTTTCGACAAATTTCGCTCATTTGTTTCACCCCCCTTCCTGTCCCGGTATCGCGCCCGGGAAGTCTTGCACTCGATGAGATAAATCTGTCTGCACTTATTAAGTTATTAATATAGGAATAGGAAGTAACCGTAGTACTCTAAGAGTAAATGGAACACCATATCGTGCTTTACAGCCATCACCAAAACCATGTTCATTATGTGTATTATTAGAAGATTGCATTTAATTGATTATTGTGCAAAACTACTGCACAGAATATTGCACATTTTTGAGTGGCGTATTATTGCGGCCAGCCTAAAGCACAACTGTGCAATACTCATGCTGTCTGATCAGCATCTTGATATGCCACACCTGTGACGGGGATGGATTATCTCAGCAAAGGAGAAGTGCACACCAACACAGATTTAGACAGATTTGTGAACAATATTTGAGATAAATAGACCTTAGATCTTTGAGTTCAGCTCATGATGAATGGGGGCAAAAATAAAATTATTGCGTTTATATAATTTTATTCAGTGTAAATTTGATCAGTTTAATGTCCTGACTGTAATAGTATTACCAATAGTCAAGTACATAACATAAACACTTGACCTCTGAATAACAGCATACTCTCCTAATATTTGTTGTAGCTAATGTTTCTTACTTGGAAAATAATGGATGATACCTACTTGGAATAAATATCTACTAGAGATTCATGGATTATCATTAACCATTCCATCCACGCAACAGGATGTTCAGTCCCTCACGCGTTCAAGTGCACGTGTGTCCGGCCTATGTCTCACCTCACCAGTTATGTTTTACCGAATAACTCCTCCATCTGGGCTCACATGTCGCTGTTCAGCTCTAGCACACCAGGTGTTAAGAAGACACTAGATGAAATTGTCTGCCGAAGTAATTCACCTAAATATAGGGTGGCTATTTTGAATTAATTGCCAATTACATGCTCGGTGTGTAGGTCACTCAATGTCTGCACACGTTGACTTGGCATCTGTTTTCAACCCATGATTATAGAACCAAAAACACTGGAGGGTGAAATGGATCAAATGTATAATTCACTTTTTCTAGTCTCAATCTTCGCCTAAATTAGATCCTCAACAAGCCAAACAAGCCCTCAACACTGTATAATGCTGTTGATTCAAAGACCAATAACCAGCTGGTGAATAACAACTTGTTTATACAGTCTTGTCTTTTTTTACCTTTTTGGGAACTGATTTGAAGCCAGTCATTCACAGCCCACGGGGAATGAGAACAACAGCACAAGTCGTCTGAAATTCTTCTGCACGACTGACGTCATTTCTTCCAGTTTCCTCCACTGAGGTATTGTGCCTAATTCCGTTGCGTCATGTTTGTTTTCTTATTTCTCCTTAGTCTCAAAGAACCCACCATCTCTGTACGTTACTCGCGGCACTGTGTGTGTTCCTTTGTGGGGTCTCTCACTTATCCCAAGCTGACCCCGTGACGCAACACTGGCTCAGTCAGCGCCTCGTCTTCGGAGCGTTGTGTTCAGTCCGGCCCTTCTCAGAGCTCATCCCGGAGTCAAGATGACAAGACTCTCACGTCAGGCCCCTGCTTCTCCAGCCCGCGGTTAGCACTCCGCATCCCCCTCGCCTTACCCCCTCCGCCACTGAGTTGACTACACCCCAAGGACTGAGGGGATGTTGTCATGGAACCACTGCCGCTGCTCTACAGTAAGGGGATGTGAGTTGGGTACCAAATGCTATTCCCTATGGTCCCTGCTTAAACTGAGTGCACTGCCGAAGAAGCAACAGGGTGCGAGACACTGGAACAGCTGGGGAGACTCCATGTGCACTTAGGACAAGGCTGGCGTGTGTCACATCAAATTAGGTCCTCACAGGTTTGGACACCAATTAGCATCTCATTTCGGCTGGCTGTTCGGTAACGTACTATACATGACGTCAGAGTTCAATAGTGCGACTAGGCCCATCAATCCTGCTAATTGGGCAACTGTAGCAAATGTGTTGTCTTGCTCGGGGAAACGCTTGTAAATTGAAAGGACAGTCTGCTATTAAAGATGAGACGTTGAGGATTCTAATAAATACTGACTTAAATCTCGGCTATGGGCGGTTGAAGTTGAGATGGATTATGTTAACTACTGAAGCCATATCAGTGAACAGTAGATTACAAGAAAGGTTGTTTTCTGTGCTTTTCTGTAGTTGGGTAGTGGAAATGATGGGTTTTGAAGGAGGGAGAAAACAAGGAAGTATGATTAGCAGACTAGTAATGCTACAGCAGTATATTGAATCATATAGATGAGTACAGAAATTAATGGAGGATTTCTATTTGTTACATATTGCTCTTTTTTTAAATAGGAGGTTCATTTATATAAACTAATTTTAGTTCTGTAGAAAATAGAGGCAGAACTAACAGAAAATAACAGATATTACTGAAACGACCTGGATTATCACTATAATTCTAAATCTAAACAATATGCTAGGACAGAAGAAGACAAATAATTTTCATAAAATATTAAATAGATCCAGAACTTGGAAGTTGCCTCAGGAAGGAAGTAGTGAAATCAGGTTTTTGGAAAACACGTCAGGCTGGGAAAGGGCAGGAGAGCAAAATTGATAAATAAGAGGAGATTAGATGGTTGGGGAAAAGGAGAAAAAAGGAGAGCCGGGGAGGGCATAGAAGAGAGGAGCTTGAAATGGCATGCTCAGAGATGGACAGGTTTATTTCACTATTTCAGATAATAATCAGACAGGAATACATCCGGGACCACCAACGCGAGCTTCTGACACAGACGGACCAACTGACAATATCAAGACATGCCAAGCTTCCTCTGCTAGAGGGCCTCATGAGAGTGGCAGCCCAATACGAACACTATCGCTATGTGCAACATACATACACAAAATGTAACACGAGATATGTCCTGATCTAACACGCTGCCAGCGATAAAACTTCTAAACAAAACTCCAACCGACTCAGATCTCTCCCCTCCCCTATCGTGCCGTCTTCCTCCGCTGCTTTTCCGTTCGCAGGGAAGTAGAATTTGGTCGTTTAGGGAGTCGAGCTAGTCGAGAATACACTCCGTGCCAAGTCCAATTTGTAAGTACTTGTTTCTCCTATCATTTTTGACAGTTTTCTAGAAGAGGAATGAAGCTCAGAGCCCATGTATGGTTTGTTTGAATGAAGAAAAAAACTGTACTTTTTGATAGATGGAGGGATGGGGTAGTTGAAGGGGGAGGGGGTGGGGGCAGTGGGGAGGCTTAGAGGGAAGTTAGATATTGTTTTCACTTAACCTCTCATCTTTGAATGTAACTTGACAAATCCAATTCACACCCTGCAGATGTCTTTCTCCCTTGTAGCAATCAGCTTGGATCTCAAACCATGCTACAAATTCAAAGTACCACATTCATACAGTACGAGAGCTCCATAAGCAAAGCAGACAGTTACTGTATACTATGTGAAAAAAAGGCATGAACTCTTTCCAAATAAGAGTGTCAATCAAAATAAACAATGAAATCCATTATAAAATATATACAAATAAACTGTCAGTGACCCACCAGCCATTTTGATTCAATATATCCCAGAGATAGCACAACAGATTGTTCTTTTCAGCTTATCATCAAGCTCTTGAGTAGTGAATCAGGAATGCCTGTTCACGGCTAAACCTACATAGTGAAACATCTGTGGGGTACAGAAGAAAAGGCTGAATACCTCTGTCTAAATCAAATCCCAATCAAAAGTCTGTAGGTTCAATATTACTAAGGCAGTCCCTACTTCAACATTAAAATAGACCTCAAGTCATAGAAACTACTTAAATTAGCATTCAAAATGCCCCAAAATGTAAGTAGATTTAATGAAGTATATCCAAAAAGAAAAAAAGATATCATCCTCATTGGATTTTTGTAGAACATGGAAAATCCTTAGCTTTGCAAAGACGTAATTTGCGTGGTTTTTGAAATCCCACAACACCAATAAAATATGAATCCTTGATTGGGAATGTTATAGTCCACAATAATGAGCTCAATCAAATTACAGAAATTGCTAATATTTTTTTAATAAAGTAAATGATGTAAATAAAATAATGTATGTACCCAGAACATCGGGTGGGTCCTTGATAATTCTGCAGGCCTTGGTCAGACAGCGTTTCAGAGGGATGTCTTGGATGGGTGGGAGAATTGTACATTGGTACTTGGCCATCTTAATTTCCTACGGTTGGGCCTTGTGCTTGTGAGTGGAGCAACTCCAATACCAGGTTATGACACAGCTAAAATGGATGCTTTCAATGGTGCAGTGATAGCATTTAGAGGCCGCAGGGTGGCATGCCAACAAAGTATTTTTGTAATCTTAGGGAATACAGCCACTGTCATGCCCTCTTCATGACATTGGTGGTGTTGATAGTCCGTGACGAGTACTCAATGATTATGCCAAGGAACTTAAAACTGCTGACTTTCTCTTCTGTTGCTCCATTGAAGTGGATCACGGACCTGTTCCCTCCTCTGCTTCCTGAAGTCAACAAACATTTCTTTTGTTTTGCTGACGTTGAGGGAGAGGTTGTTATCTTGGCACCGCAATGACAGTTTTCTTACATATTCTCGGTAGGCTGATCGTGTATTATTCTTTAAGGCCTACAACTTGACAATGGGGTTGGTGTTTCAGCTAACCACATAGTCACGAGTGAAGGGCGTGTATAGAAGAGGGCTACAGACACACCTAATGTTTAAAATTGTTAACGAGGTGTTGATGTCGATACTCACAGCTTCAGGTTTGCCTGTTAAAGTCAAACATCTAAATGCACAGCGTGGCATTCAGACCCGGTGCTTTCAACTTAGCTATGAGTTTGGGTGGAGAATATAGTGTTGAATGCTAAATGTGAGAATTTATTTTCCTTTTACATTGAAATCTCTGTCACAGGCACTCTATCTTAGTAACTTATTATTGATGAATAAATAGTTAGTCAGAAAATGAAAAGTTGTCTTGTTAAGTTGGTGGATTAATGAATGTTATTACCTTATTAAGTAATAATATCTAGTAATGTTGTCTTACAAACATTATCTGGCAATAATGTAATTTTAATGATATTTTTTTTTTAGGACAATATTAAAGGTTATGGTTATTCATTCTAGATATATAATTTACTTTATTATTATTATTCCAATGCTCAAAGAAAACAAGGGAGCATGTAATCATCGTAGTATAACACCAAGTCAATTAAACTTCATGGATATCAGTGGCGTAACTATTGGGGGTGTAGGAGGTGCGGTGGCTTCCGGGCCGCGGTGGTTGGGTGGCCCGCGGTGGGTGGGGGTCCGTGCTTGGCCTCCATCATAAAAAGACAGCTTGCATCACGGCCCGCCGTCACCACGCTACGCCAGATACCAATCTGTCTGAAGGAGGAGCACTGACAGGGCCCTACAAAATGACCTCCAGCACTCAACTGGTGTGCATGCTTCTGACCAAATTGTCAGAAATAGACTCCATTATGTATCGGTGCATCTGATGCTGCTGAAGTAGCGCCACAGACTGTCCAGGAGCTCACTGATGCCCTGATCCAGGTCTGGGAGGAGATCCCCCAGGACACCATCCGCCGTCTCATCAGGAGCATGCCCAGATGTTGTTGGGAGTGAATACAGGCACTTGGGGGCCATAGACACTACTGAGTCACAATATGAGTTATCGTGATTAAATTCACTCAAGTTGGGACAGCCAGTGAAATCAATTGTTTAATTTGATTTTCGGTGTTAGTTTGAATCCAGCTCTCCATCGGTTGGTGATTTAATTTCCATTGACCATTGATACGTCATTTTGATCTCAACGAATTGCACAATGTACAGTAAAGATTTAGATCTTTAATATATTTCCTTCCTCGAGACGCAATGATTTAAGGATTCCCCTTTGCTTTTTAAATACAATAAAAACACATTTTAAGAGACAAATGACAGGTTGTAGCAATAATCCCCCTACTTGTGTTTTGTAAGATAGACTGTCTTTATTTTACAGAGATTTGTGGACAAATGTGTCAGGGCTGAAAGAGTTTCAAGATTAAACTGAGAGAACCTGGAGGTGTATTCTCACAAGGTTTGCTGTGAATGATGTGAATTAATCTCGGATTGGGGATTAAATACCGTATGTCTATGTATTGCTCCACTCTTCTACTTTAGAGCTTCCATTGGATTTTACATTTCTACAGAAATGTGATATTCTGTATTTTAAGTTGTAGATAAAAAGATGTTTTTTGAATTCCATATCAAAAACAGATCCATTTGGGGTCATAATATTTACCAAAAGTGTAATTTAGCCTATTATTCTAATATTTAGCTCAAGCAGTTCTAATGTTGTCACTTCCTTTTCACATAATTGCATCTGTGTTTATTATTCAGACCATTTGTATTAACACTATAAAATTGTTATACAATTAGAGTGAGGGGAAAAAGTATTTGATCCCCTGCTGATTTTGCACATTTGGCCACTGACAAAGAAATTATCGGTCTATAATTATAATGGTAGGTATATCTGAATAGTGAGAGACAGAATAACAACATCAAAATCCAGAAAAACTAAATAAGTATTTGATCCCCTCTCAGTCAGAAAGATTTCTGTCTCCCAGGTTTCTTTCATACAGGTAACGAGCTGAGATTGGGAGCGCACTCTTGTTACCTGTATAAAAGACACCTGTCCACAGAAGCAATCAATCAGATTCTAATCTCTCCACCATGTCCAAGACTAAGGAGCTGTACAAGGATGTCAGAGACAATATTGTAGACCTACAGGGCTAGAATAAGGCTAGAATGGGCTTCAAGACAATCGCCAAGCAACAATAGTTGGTGAGATTATTCGTAAATGGAAGAAAAACAAAAGTACTGTCAATCTCCCTCGGTCTGGGGCCCAATGCAAGATCTCACTTTGTGGAGTTGCAATGATTATGAAAATGGTGAAGAATCAGCCTAGAACTACAAGGGAGTGTGGGATCTGAGCATTAACAACTACTATATGAATGTACGTTTCATTAGAAGTGAATGTGCCTAGATATTGAGAATAACAGAAAGTTAAGATTCTCCCTATTGGTTGTGCTCTGGTAACCACAGGAATGTTTACATTGACCATTTGGTGTGGGGGTTAGTGTCTAGGCTTTGCTAGGTAAACACGCCCCTCAAGGTATTTAACAGCTTGTACCCCACATTACAGTTGAGAGAGTAGAGAGAGACAAAGGCAGTAGGGAAGAGTTTGAGCCTGTAACATCATGTGCTAATAGACTATCAATATGCTGCAATAAACATTGAATACTCTCCATTGACAACCGAGTACGTAAGTTATTATTACTACCACTATACGACATGGCTGATTTCTAACAGGAGGATCTTGTCTCAAGGCAGCTGGGACCGTAGTCACTAAGAAAACAATTGGTTACACACTACACACTACGCCATGAAGAACTGAACTCCTGCAGCAATCACATGGTCCTCCTGCTCAAGAAAGCACATGTACAGGCCCGTCTGAAGTTTGCCCATGAACATCTAATGATTCAGAGGCAAACTGGGTAAAAGTGTTGTGGTCAGAATTGGACCAAAATCAAGCTTTTTGGCATCAACTCATCTCGCCGTGTTTTGAGGAAGAGGAATGCTGCCTATGACCCCATGAACACCATTGCCACTGTCAGACATGGAGGTGGGAACATTATGCTTTGGGGGGGGGGGGGGGGGGTCTGCTAAGGGGACAGGACATCTTCACTGCATAAAATGGACAATGGACAGGGCCATGTACCGTCAAATGTTTGGTGAAAACCTCCTTCCCTCAGCCAGGTCATTGAAAATGGGTCGTGGATTGGTATTCCGGCATGACAATGACCCAAAACACATGGCCAAGGCAACAAAGGAGTGGCTCAGGAAGAGACACATTAAGGTCCTGAAGTGGCCTTGCCTCCAGACATTAATCCCATAGAAAATCTATGATGGGAGCTGAATGTTCGAGTTACCAAACTTCAGCTTTAATAGCTTAATGTCTTGGACAAAATCCCTCCTGAGAGGTATGCAAACCTGGTGGCCAACTACAAGTAACATCTGACCTCAGTGATTGCTAATATGAGTTTTGCCACCAAATACTAAATCATGTTTTTCAGAGGGGTTGAATACTTATTTCCCTCATTAAAATGCCAATCAATATATAAGATTTTTGACATGCGTTAATCTGGATTCTTTTGTTGTTCTTCTGTCTCTCACTGTTCAAATAAACCTATCTTTAAAATTATAGACCAGTCATTTCTTTGCCAATGGGCAGACATACAAAATCAGCAATTTATATCACTGTATCACTGTATATTTAAATTGTTTATAGTAGATTTGACCACCAGATAAACCTGTTATCTACACTGGGAAGATTATGCACATGTAAACCCTTCTGAGTTTTAGCAAATTCATTAGCACTAAGATTTTTCAGTGACACAATTTTTTTTTAGGATTGCCCAGAAAACCTTGACACGGGTTCAGTGGACTTGTTTCTCACAACTATCTTGGGACTAGCTCTAACTCTTTGTACATGGGTCCTACACAGATTTTAAACTCCATCTGCACTGGGACCCTATATTTCACCTTACCCAATAGCGCAGAGAAACATCCCATGCATTTCTTATACATTCATACATTTCCTGTGAATACAACATTTAGTACATTCAGTAGTATACACAAACTCACTCCACCTCAAACCCATACTCCAAAACTAGATTTAGAATAGGAAAAGATCTCCCAGAACAATATTCCCATGGAACCAAGGGGTTCTGGACAAAAAGCATAATATGAAAATCTAACATCTTCTCTAGCATGTGCACAGCATTGGTACTGTACATTATGTAGACCACAACAAGCACACATCTACACATTTCTCCTGGGAATAGATTAAAAACACTTACAAACCAGCACTATACCTGAAGACCACTATCTACTCAATCTGCAATTTTACAAACCCAGTAGCTAAAGGGTTTCAGTCTTATCTGGTCTCGTTTCGGCTATTTACATCAGTGCAAATTCACATGCAGTACCTGTACCATATTTCTTTAGAATGTAATTAGGTTGGTTCGTTTGACCTACTAAGAACATGATCTCTTTAACGCCTACAATCAAATCTGGGCTATTTTACATTCTTTACATAATGTAAGAGTGTGTTCACATGTAAGTGGGCATACGCATATTTTGAAACCATTTTGAACTACTCAAGTTAGGAACTTCCTTAGATGTCACCAATGAATGGACTGCATGCTCAATGGAAATAAAAATGGACATAAAATTGAAATAATATGTTCGACCTTCATGTCATCAATCAAATATTGACATTTGTTGTCTAATCAACAATCAAAGTATGGGAGATGATCGATTGGTAGATCTACTGGCACCAGTAAACAATGAATGGCTGGAGAGGTTGTTTTCTATTTTTGGTGGGAGGTGTGTGTGTTGGGGGTGGGGCAGAGCAGGAGAAATCCTTGAAGAGAGAAGAGGACAGAAGATTTTATTTTGGACACTGCATCTACCCTATTTTTTAAATACATGTAGTCTTGTGAATGCAAGTTGTCTCTTTATGTTATGTACACAGAGATACAGGAGGCTGATCAACGTGGAGTGACAGCGAGATCTGCAAAGAACAGCAAAAACAAGCTGACATTAAAGTTGAATTTCCATTTTGTTCATGTTTACTCATAGTGTGAATTTAGCCAATTAGTTTCAATAGAATTTCTATGTAGGACTGGCTCTTCCTGATTGTATTTTTAAAACTTGAAATCAGGTTGAAACGGCTGTTTGTTACCCACATTTAGATTTTTCTCATTGAGCATAATGGTGACATCAAACCCAAAAGGACAGGGATTGAATGATTTTAGTGCTGTGATAACAGGATTTCAGGGCCTGCTCAGAACAAACACTTATAACCCTGTTTTACAATAAGTATAATGCAATGTCTTTTTTTGATAAAATGTTTAGTGTATTTTTCTTTAATATGTTTATCTGTAAGATATCAGTAGAGATGTTGCAGTGTTGTGAGTGTGCATGTGTGTGTGTGTGTGTGTGTGTGTGTGTTTGTGTGTGTATATGGATATATATATATATATATATATATATTTATTTATTTCCATAAACATTGAAAAGCAAGATTTTGAGTGAGGAACAGATGCATTCAATTAGCATGGGTCCTTTATTTTTAACCATTCTGTTCCTCACTCAAAACTTTCCTTTTCGACTTTTTTGGAAAGGAAAGTAAACGGTGCAGTGGACTCCAATAGCTGTATATTATGTATGTATAAATATATATGTATTGTGCATGCCCATGTATATTTAGTTCTGTCTTTGACCTGTTTTATGAATGCTATTTCAATGTATTCACTTTTTCAATCCAAAATCAAAGATATTTAGTGCACTGTTCAATTTACCCTTTGTTCAGGTCTTAATTATCTGCTTCATTTTGAGCCCACTAGCTACCGTTTCACCAAACAACAACCTGCCCATTGCATCCTATACCCACAGCAATTATAATATCAAGCATCCCTCTTGTCAGTCCAGCTGCCATATATCCAAAGCAAGTCATTGTGGCTAATTCCCTGAAAACAACCTTGAAAATCCCTGGACTGGACACCAAATCCCTGAGCAATTACAACCTGGCCTTTCAATTAAAGGTGCTAGAATGGGCAAGATACTGCTACCAAACTACATTTCAGCCAAAAGTCATGTGACTGTGACAATGTCATGCTATTTGACAAGGGGTAGTCAGTCAGTCAGGCAGGCACTCACTCATTCATTTACTCACTCACTCAATCAGTCAGTAAGAGACATTCGCTCTTCTGGGCCGGCTCCGCTTATGCGGTCCAGCAAAAATAAGGTACTTTAAGATTGAAAGTGAAAATAAGGGACAAGACATGATTTGTTCAACTGAAAACGGGCTGAAATACGGGACTAATGAGATGTCTGGTCCTTAGAAGTTTGACTTCTCATTCTCTGATTCACTATTAGAAGGTTCATGTGTACAAAGCAACATGAAATCAGTTTAGTTTGAAGTGTTTGGACTCCAATGTTCAACCCAGTGTCAAAAACGTTGTCTTCATTTAAGGTTGTTGATCTATAATCAGGAAAACGACACCAAAGGTATCTGAAAGCACTCAGGAATGGTTAGGAGGAGATGCCTGACTCTAGTAGCCCGCAGAGTCCAGCTTTGAATCGCAGCCACATCATATGGCAAGAGCTGAAAACAGTAGCAGGTGGATGGCAAACCTGGAAGAATTTGTGTAGTTTGGTGCTGAAGGGTAGGCCAATTTGTTAGTAGAAAGGTGCATCAAGCTCAGTGATGCCTACAAGAAGTGTTTGTCTGGAGTCAATTTGTCCAAAGCCTGAGCCAATTACTGGCTCTGGGTTGTCTATAAATAAATAATGAATCTCAGTGGCAGCCCACCCATTAGGGCATAAGGACGGGAGATCTAATTGTGATTGAATTATAAATATAGTCATTTTTATATTATGGACTATGTTAAAAATTCTGATTAAAATAAATGTTTCTTTTTTGTGCCAAAGAGCCAGAGAGCAATTCATACACTTTAAAGCAAAAAGTTGGGGGATCGAAGAATAAGAGAATCATGACTGGAGGACTGTGTAATTTGGACAGTACAATCAATGAAAGACCACTGTACGTCTTTTTTTTTTGAGAAATGTAAATACATCTTGCAGAATATTTCAGGTGTTATATGTGATTGTTGTTCTGCACTCATAAAGCAAGAACTGCACTACCATGTTTCTCATTTGACCATGTTTTAGCTATAGATTTTAATCTGGTGGCTAGGGGAAGTTGTTGAGCTATTGCTCAAGGATTCAAAGGTTGAGATGGATTCAAAGGCTGAGTATTTTTTTCAGGCAGATTGCAGTCTTCAATAAAGAGGCTTGGTACATATAGATCCAGGAATGTAGTATGCATGGTTCTGTGAGCAAATTAAACAAGTGGTAGCTATCCCCTAGGCAAGAGAAAGCAACAAAAAACAAGTCTACAATTATTCCATCACAGTTCATTATAACACATCTGTAAATACATTACCTTACTTATGAGGCAAAAAGTACTAAACTTGATCAACTAAAATAACAGTAACTACATGACCAGAATGCTTTGTGCTAAGATCAGGCACAGGTTAGACATAAACCCAGGCGCAGTATGTAATGAAGCAATAATCAAAGAATAAAAACACAATATGACAGATCAAAACCATAATACAAGTCAAAGTACATAGTAAGACAGAATGATCAGATAAGTTCTGGTTGCGCCCTGGAGATTAGTGATGTAAGCACATACCGTATGGAGGACCAGGGTTTCCTGTTTTTCAATTCGGTTGTAATTGCAGGCAGCTGCAGGCAGTAACATTCTCCTCTCCACCCCATCATCCACAATTGCGTATGTGTGAAGTGTCTCGGATCCATTTCACAGGAGCACTGCTACCATCTTCAGGAGGACTCGGACAGCTTGACCGGAATGGTCGAAGCGCATTCTGCCATTGGAGGGGTGGGGGGGCGCTGAACTTTTTGATGATTTGATGAGGCACCTGCAAATGTAGCTCATAACAATCTTGGTAGGGCTTCTTGAGGGTACATTCATAAGGCTAGAGGGCAGTGCCACACTCCCAGCACCGTTTCCCATTTTCTATTCACTCCTGTATCTTGTTTTTCGACTCTGTCTTGATCGTCTGGCACCTGATAATGAAGAGTTCCTTGCCTTCGGCTGGAGATCTTTAGCAGATCACATTTGCAATTGTCTTTCAAATGAACTCGTGATTAGATGACTTGGAAACAGCTGATCGTCCAGAGATGTATTTTCAGCCTTCCAAGATTGAGTAGCAGGCATATAACAGGTGCTATTTAACATGAGATTTGAATGACTTTTTCAGCGGCAAACGTGAGTCCACCATTGCACCTCTAGAAGGTACCTGCAAGCCTTTGTCATAGGTACTTAGAAAAATATCTAGACTAATCAGGTGGCTCATGTTTAGCATTGGCCATCGTCTTAAAACTGTTTAGAAATACAATTCAATTTTGTCGTCATTCTAAGCCACTGCTGAGATGATATGTTGTAGATAACTATTCAGGCGACTTTGGTCTTTTAACAACTTTATGTTCATGGTTGATTGTAGTTAGGCAAGACATCTCTCTTAATTCTACAAAGTTAACGAGAATCCTTTGTTATTGTTCATGCTATGTAATTATTTAGATAGGTTGATTTTTTTGTCAACGTGCGATATTGTTGTTTTTCTCCCTACATAATAGTATGCAGTGTTTACATCAAAATATATTACATTGTCCCGTCTATATTGTTATGCTGTGAGCTAAATCCATGCTTGCCACTGCCAGTATTATTTATTCTTGCCCTGTATGCTAACAGTGTGTAAGATTACTAGCTAAACATTTTATTCATTTGAACAATAGTTAATTGGTTGAAGGCCAGCAATACATGTCTGTTGAAATAAACATTCAATCACCAATTGGCATTGCCCTTACAACATTGCCAATCAGTAGCTGCCACTGATTTGTCTGAAGTTTCCCCCAAAAAAATATTTGAAGCTAAAGTTGCATTCTGTGATTTTTGGCCGCCAGCAGTAAAAGAGGTTCCCTAAAAATTACATTCTATGACCTATACCGTAATGTGTTTTCCATGTCATCAACACCACTGTTTTAATGTATGAATTTCCTGGCTAATAAAACTACGATAATAATCCTGTTTATAGATTATGAACATATAAAATATTACACACTCGGCACCGAATGGGGTTTGTCACTTCCTGGCACAGCTGGCTGAACACAGCCCTGTAGAAGGGTTCCAAAACATTTCTCCTGGAAATTCTGAATCCTGCAGACAATTAATATTTGTGTCAATTTTACTGACACTGTCTAATACAAAGCCAGTTCAGAATGGAAAAAGGGCTACAATCTGTTAAACAACCTTGTAGACACAGAAAAGAGGACAATCCTCACTGTCCACCTGCTATGCTATAAAAGACGGTCGTACCCACACTGCTTGCTGTTCCTGATGAAACTTTGCCATGAGTGCAATGTCTCATTTTGTGATTATGTTGACATGCCGTGGGAGCAACCTAAATAAAATAAAAACATACAGATCCACCAAAACAGCAGGAGGGTTCCAGAGCTATCCTTGTCAAATTTGTGAACTGCTTCAAAGACTGACCTGATCTGGGTTCGGTAGTGCTCCAGTACTCCCTGTCATGGTAGTGAACAGAGAAAATGGAAATTATATTATATCCTGGAGAAATAGAAGTGCAGTCAATGTATGTAACCTAATCTATGTTCCTTTAAAACAGACAGTATTCACCCTAACTGCAGGGGTTCAAGAATTATCTCCGTCAACATGGCACAATGCTTGGAAGAATGATAGTCTGGGTTTGGTAGTGTTTCAGTTCTCCCTGTTATATTAAGCAAGGCAAACATGGATATTGTATTATATCCTGGGGTAATAGTTTCAGTCAGTGTAAGTAACCTGTGATAGAAATTTGAAACTACAAACCTAATGCATCTTAACTTATAGCTCTGAGGGTATTGTCAGCAATAATTATATGCCTATAGAATTAGATTTAGCTTTTTTCACTGACACCATCTGCTTTAGGGAGAAGCCCAACCAACTCAGCACCATTGACTAAAATCCCACTGACATTTGTGTAGATTTATTTGGACCAAGCAAGGATAATTCTAATATCTTGGAAAATGTTTCCTTCACTCTAAGTAATATTGCCTGTAGGTACAGCAGGTTGGGGCAGCAGTGGGGGCAGCAAGGCTTGGATTTGCCCTGTTTCTGCCTTCTCGAGCCTTATCCTTTTTCTCTCCCCCTGCTTAAACCTCTACAGTGTTTCCTTCAGAGGCTTCTATTTCAGCTTTTCTGCTGAGCGGCAGAGGGCTTAGAACCTCCTCTGAGAACCTACCAACCTGTGCAGAGCTAGTCATGGAGTACGCCTTTGCCATCTAGTGCCCACTCCAGTTTGCATGTGCCCTTCCGTCACAGTGATACATTTTGCGCACACCGACGGGCACGCATTGTCCTTTTTTACATGCGTCACTCACTCTCCAGCACATCGTCCGTCTGTTTGAGCAGACAACTCACTTGAGGCGACAGCCCACTTTTTCACATTCCGCACAGAAGGTTTGCGCACGGTACTGGTGTAGTGGCGGGACTGGCACTGCTGGCTGCTCCTGGAAGGTTCCGGAACCTACTACTTCTCTTTAGGGGTGATCGGTGCCATGCTGCATGGCAGGCAGGTGGGTATTTACATATTGTTGCTTATTGTCAGGCAAATTCTGACAGAGTAATGTTCCGGCCAGAATAAGCCAACAAAGACTTCAGAGGCAGATTTGCTATAATAGACTATATTTTGTCCTTTGTCAATTGGCTTTGGCCTTGTTTTGAATGATCCTCTGACTTAAGTGTTTTTATTCTTGTGTCTCAGCTTGGATAATATTTTTGTTTCCTTTGTCCATCTCTATAACCAGTTATATTTGACAGGCATAGTGCTTTTCCTTAACTGTTGCAATTATGACCGTAGCATTCCCAGCTCGCTGATGGTCAACTCTCGAACTGATGGTTATGACGTATATTGGCTTAACCATTCCATATGCTCATGTAAGAGCTGATGGAGAAGAAATAAAAGGCTCTTACAATTTGAAATAGATTCACTTCAGATTCATTTATTTTAAAAGCACAATAAATAATTGAAAGCAAACAAGTTGTTAATGTGGTGGGAGATTAGCCTTCACAAAGTGCTACAGGTGACGTTACATTGCTAACAAACTCATATACAGTAATACTATTACAAACAATTTGTTCAATATGTTTTGATTAAATTCAGAACTTAAAAATGTCAGGGCTTTATGTAACTAAATTACCTTGTTCGCTTTTGAGCTAGATGCTCTGTTTCCCGTTATATTCTTCTTCACTTAACCTTTTCCCATCCTTTCACCTGCTTATGCACACTTAACTATATATTCCGATCAGCCAAAACATTATGACTGTTGACAGAGGAAGTGAATAACACTGATAATCTTGTTATCATGGCACCTGTCAGTGGGTGGGATATATTAGGCAGCAAGTGACCATTCTGTCTTCAAAGTTGATGTGTTAGAAGCAGGAAAAATGGGCAAGGCTAAGGATCTGAGCGACATTGACAAGGGCCAAATTGTGATGGCTAGATAACTGGGTCAGAGCATCTCCAAAACTGCAGCCCTTGTGCAGTGTTCCCAGTATGCAGTGGTCAGTACCTATCAAACGTATGGAACAGCAGTGAACGGGCGACAGGGTCATTGGCGGCCAAAGCTCATTGATGCACGTAGGTAGTGAAGGCTGTCCTGTGTGGTCCAATCCAACAGATTGCTGAAAAAGTTAATACTGGTAGGTATGTCAGAAAACACAGTTCATCACAGTTTGTTGCTTATGGGGCTGTGTAGCCGCAGACCTGTCAGGGTGTCCATGCTGACCCCTGTTACCACTACCTACAATGGACATGTGACCATCAGAACTGGACCACCTAGCAATGGGAGAAAGTGGCCCGGTCTGATGAATCATGTATTCTTTTACATCACGTGGATGGCCTAGTCCTTGCACGTCGCTTACCTGGAGAACACATGGCCCCAGGATGCACTATGGGAAGGAGGCAAGCCGGCGGAGGCTGTGTGATGCTTTGGGTAATTTTCTGCTGGGAAACATTGGGTCCTGCCATTCATGTGGATGTTTCTTTGACCCGTACCACATACCTGACCATTGTTGCAGACCATGTGTACCCTTTTCATGGCAACGGTATTCCCGGAATTCCCACAAGCAAAAATGGTTCAGGAATGGTGTGAGGAACACAACAACAAGTTCAAGTTGTTGACTTGGCCTCCAATTTCCCATATCTCTATCCAATCAAGCATCTGTGGAATGCTCAGGACTAACAAGTCCAATCCATGAAGGCCCCACCTCGCAACTTACAGGACTAAAAGGATCTGCTGCTAACGTGTTGATGCCAGATACCACAGCACACCTTCAGAGGTCTAGTGGAGACCATGCCTCAACGGGTCAAGACCTACACAATAGTATTAGACAGGTGGTCATATTGTTATGGCTGATTGGTGTATATTTACTAGTATATTTGTAGAAATATAATGTGCAACAGTTTCTTTTTTTCTATTTATCAGTGCGACAGTTGAAAATCTAAGTGACAGAAAAAACTGCAACCATGACAAGCACTACAGACAATGTGCCTTGTTCATGCACTAATGGTGAACACTGTGCGTTGACTCAGAGGGGAATTACCTTTAAATGTCAAGCATTGTGCAGGCAATTTGTCTGCAACACAGCATTTGGTTGAATCCTGGCATTTGAGTGTTGAAATAAGTTGCTTTAATACCTCTGGTACTTTACGTATTTAAGCTAGAATTTTGGATCAAGAGCCTGCTTTGGGTTTATATATATATAACTTTTCTCCAATGGATGTAACATTAGGCAGCATATCCCTGAAGCATGACAGAAGTGTAAGCCTTTCAAAAGATGAAGCAGCTATTTAAATTTGCAATCATATGCTAAATTGTTCTCCGAAGTGTTATTGCAGATTAATCCATTTTCATAACGATTCCCTCCTAAAGTACCTAATTTGCTTGACTTATTTTGTTTGGAGACAGGTTTAAACGTTGATTAAAATCGAATTCCCCATGCTGTCATCAGTACCTGTGCCTACTAACAACCAACTGGAAAGGCTTACATTCGCAAAAAACTATACAGAGAGGATTTCCAGATATTTTTCAGACCTAAAATGTATTTAAGCAACACTGTCGTGATTGTATAACAGTTTCTATACATTTTTATATTAAAATTGATGTCACAGGCATCACTGTTATAAGTTAACCAGTGCTGTTGGTGTCTGTCTCTACAACATTATAACAGAAAATCCTGGATGTTTCTGTGCGTTTAATACCAATAACTTCCAGCCATTTGCAATAAACCACCTTTTATCTGCCCACAAGTGACACACTAGCAAATTACAATACACAGCTATGCTGTGTGATGTTGAAGTACACACCTTTAGCTTCATATTACCTCAATTAATTAAGGGTATCCTGTGTGAGAGAATAGAGAACCATGAATGGGTAGAGGAGAGAGTAGAAGGTGTGCTTAAGGATATAGTCACACACCCGGACATTGTTTCAACATAATTTTGCACTGCTTGTTATTCATAGCCATTGAGAAGCGAAAATAAGTGGAAAAGAATGAAGAAAGAAATAATAGCTGTGCAATCAAGAAAGGAGCCTGTGCCTTTCGATCACCTGCTGGGTAGCAATCAACAGGGAAATTATAGACCACAACCTAAATACCTGAAAATGTTCCTCTACCTAAAACACCATTCAGACCATGGTGGATAACTAGAACTATACACAACCATTTTTGTCTTTACTTCCAGTTCTATTCTATGAAATTTATTCTAAAAGCATTCTGATAATCACTCTAAAGGTCCATGGCATCATGTTGTCATGTATGTCATTTATTCTGTTACTTATCGCATGCCACTTTCCATTTAGCAACTGACACTTCAACACACAGTATTATGGAACATAGGAGATGTACATATAAAACCATCAAGTTAAATGCAGTGTAGCCAACGTGATTCATCAGCGAATTTAAGTATTTTACAAACTGTAAACCAGTTTGAACGAGAAGCAGTTAATTAGTATAAACGAGAACAACCTATTACATTTCCGCTGAATCTACACATTTCTAATTGACTTCAAATGGTAATGTTACTGTGATTAACCTCCATATTCTGACACAGAGAGAGAAAGAAGGTCTAATCCATTTGACATGCTTAAGTGGAACAATACAGGCTCATATACCACCGATGCCATACTTCCACTTTGATTTCTGATGCTCTCTTTATCTGGTTAGCGTGTTGATTTCTGATGCTCTCTTTATCTGGTTAGCGTGTTCTGCTCTTTTTCTCTCTGTTCTTTTTCACTCTATGTATGGTGGTGTGGGTTATTAGCATTTTATCACTAAGTTAGTGTGGAACATATTTTTTTGCTCTGGGCAGTCTGCTCAGATTTGCTGTGATTTATCGACTTAACCCTCATAAGTAAATTTCACTTTATTTAATTTGTTTCTTTGTCTGTGCACATCAGAATTCATTTTCGGGTGTCACAATGACATCAACTATAATGAATGATCATTGATAGTATTTCATGGGGCTATTTGGTCCTGGAGCTCTTGTCAAAGTTAACAGCCATTTGCCAAATTATTTTGGGCAATAATGTGGTTGCTTTGTCCGCAAGTGGATCTTACGGCAAGTTTATGATTCCAAACACACTACTCCACAAGTAAAATGTTTTAACCACTAAATAACCAAGAGCTCCACATAGTGTTCCACCTGCTGAGCACCTGCTGAGTCTCCACTGCACAGTTCCACTACCCCTTGAGGGATGTTATGAAAGGCATCTGCAATGAATACTGTACGTTTAATGGCTATTGGTGCAGCTGGCAAAATGATTTGTGGGTTCCTCTATGGGGCTATTTCCCTGAATGAAGATGGGAATGCTCAGAGCCTAGGGGGAAGGTGGTGAGATGTGTTCATGCACTTGGAGAACACCAAGCTTGTAAAGGAGTTTTTCCTTCCTTGGATCACTTCTGATAAGTACTGACCACAGCAGACCGGGAACACCCCACAAGGGCTGCAGTTTTGGAGATGCTTTGACCCAGTTGTCTAGCAATCACGATTTGGCCCTTGTCAAAGTTGCTGAGATCCTTAGGCTTGCCCATTTTACCTGCTTCTAACACATAAACTTTGAGGACAGAATGTTCACGTGCTGCCTAATATATCCCACCCACTGACAGGTGCCATGATAACGAGATTATCAGTGTTATTCACTTCACCTGTCAGTGGTCATAATGTTATGGCTGATCGGAGTATACTTAGTGTACTGCACATCACAGATATTATTAAATGTAATTTGATTGGTTGATTAGATGGTCGTGTGATTGTATGTAAATAGTTTTTGTGTCTGAGGCGGAAGTCCCGGAGGCATAGAGGGTCATAGTTACATGTAACATGGAAGACAATGATGGCGGCTGCCTGCCTGCTGGACTGCATTACTTTTTTGTGGCTCTCACATTTTATTGGTTTACACATGTTCTGCTGGATTTTGAATATACTTTTTTTCAGGACAACATATTGTTTTTAGCAACACATTAATGGAAGGTGGCAACAGAAACCTCTGAAGAAATGAGCATGAGTTAATTTATTCTGCAATATAGAAAAAGTGGAAGACCATGCTTCTATTGATATGTTTTTTGCTTTTGTGGTCCCTGCTTTACTTTGCCTGCTTAACATGGATCCGAAAAGATGTAGGTATTTTCCAACATGTACAACACCGTTTTGACGGGTATTTAGTTCTTTGTGCTGCTACGGTGTTAGACAGCCTAACCTGTCTGCCTGACTTGAGCACAATAGAGCAGAACCCAGCAGTGCGAGACAGTAATTTCCCTACTTTATTCACCTCAAAATGCACCACCTTCAATAAGATGCTCAGAGGAATTGGTTGAATTTACCTAAACATTTCCTAAAGTCAGAATGTGTCATATTTTTTGTCTACTTTGTTTTGTTCACATGCTTGGTGGCTTTTCAGTGGAAGATTAAGTTGCAGCTGTTCAAAAACAGAGCTGATATATACAGGTTTGATTCAAAGATATGCTTGTTGTGGGTATTCAAATAGGTACAGTAGTTTAAAATGGAACATGCTTTGCAAGAATGTTTTGCCTAATCATGTTTAAATGGACAAATTTGTAAACAGGCTACCTAAAGTGACTGATAATCAACAATCAAAACGTTTTTTGCCAGCGACTGTGTAATTCTTTGGAACAGATTTTGTACAGCCTATGTGAAAACCACTTCTAGCATGGAGACAATCACATTTTACTACTTCAAAATAGGGAGACTCATTTGACCAGCGTAACACTATGCAAAGGGATCAGATTTTAGCACTTTTCGATATTTCATTGCTTTTCATGGATAATCGAAATACTGCTATTTCCATACAAATTTTCAGGAGGCATACTTTTAAGGTTCATGTATTGTCTGTGTACTAGGTAGGTAGTTTCTAGTAGCATTGCTGTTTTGTTATTTAGTAGCATTTTGGCATTTTTGCTTGGAACGGCAAGGCAAATTCCTTTGTTTTTGATGGTCACTGAAGACATTTGGGTTTAAGATCAAAAGATGAGTTTGAGACAAGAGTTCAGAATTTCAGCTTTAAGTTCCTGGTATTCACATCACCATTTGTATTAGAGCACAGCATTTTTTGGTGAGCAAAAACAATGGAACAAAGTAAATTACCTGGTTTGGTTTGGCGGCATAATTCTTGCTTGCAATAACTGCCTCAAGACTGCGACATCACCAAACTGTTGCATTCTTCATTTGTGATGCCCATCCAGACTTTTACCGCAACTTCTTTCAGGTCTTGTTTGTTTCGGGGTATTTCTCCCTTCAGTCTCCTCTTAAGGAGGCGTAATGCATGCTCTGTTGGGTTAAGGTCAGGTGATTGACTTGGACAGTCTAAAACCTTCCACTTTTTTCCTCTAATGAAATCCTTTGTTTTGTTGGCAGTGTGCTTTATGTCATTGTCCTGCTGCATGATAAACTTCCTCCTGATTAGTTTCAATGCATTTCTCCGTAAATTGGCAGACAAAATGTTTCTGTAAACTTCTGAATTCATTCTGCTGCTACCATCAACAGTTACCTCATCAGTAAATATTAATGGGAGGGTTCATACAAAGGGTGATGTGTCCTGAGTTGTTTAACACACCTAGATGTGAATACCAGGAAATGAAAGCGGAAATTCTGAAATCTCATACTCATCTTTTGATCTTCAAACCCAAATGTCTTCAGTGAACAACAATAACAAAGGAATTTGCCTTGCGGTTCCAATACTTTTGGAGCGGACTGTGTATCTGAGCGTTGACATTATGACTTTTAAAGGTCATTGTGATAAGATGGTGTTTCTATAGTACAGAATTATGATTTGATGATCAAAATGTTGATTGGTCACGCTAAGTCCAAGGAATGGTGATAGCAATGTGTACTATAGTTGGTCACTATCTCCGGAGTCTGTTATTGTCCCAAACATAGGCGGAAATCCCTTGGGGGGGACACACGAAAAACTATGATTTATCCCCTCAATATATCACTGTAAGCATAACTATGTAATTTCAATAATATTAACATGACCCAATGAAAGCACCTGTGCTGATTATCGACAGTTAATAGGGTGTTTTTTTGTTTCAAACTATTGTGATCCCTGCCCTTAGCCTCACAATGACTTGATCCACTGCCCCCTCAACAATGGCACATCATGCAGGTTCAGTGCTTGTGTGGGAATCTGACCCAGTCTGTCGTTGGTGGTTTACCTACTCAGTAAGTAGCTCAAACAAAGGATCACACAGGTCACAATTTGTTAGCTAGCGGTTAGCTGACGTTTGCTGGCAAGCCACAGAATAATCAACCAGTGTTATGCAGCTGTTTGAATTTGAGTCAGTGAGAGAAGCTTGCAGTGCAGTGCAGTGTTGCTTAGCTGTCAAGGTGTTTGTGTCGACCTGAAAGGCACTAAATGCACGTAGCTATTGTGTTAATCCTGTAAGTTTCTTTTATGTTAGTGGGATTCACACACAATAGTTGAATTTGTAGAGCTGCAGTAGTGAGCCAACCAAACTAAAACAGTACTACGGCACTACCTTTAGTGTCACCCACAATATATCATAATTTCTCCCCTGGCCCCAAATATCTGGAGGGAGCCATTAGACTATTACATGGGAATACTTAAGTGTGAATAAAACCTCAAAAGACAGAAAACCAATCATTTGTTTGAGTGTAAATACTAATTGTACCTCAACATTTGTGGGGTGCAATGGGGATATGGTCCCAAGTTTAACCATGAGGAGAGGCTTCGTTAGGCAATACATTCAACAGTCTTAAGAAAGGTTTTCTCAAAGACCTAGTCATATTTATTTAAAGATCAATGCTTAATTTACTGACTGTGCCTTTGAAGGAATCTAACATGAAGTAGTCCAGGTTATCTGTATTTTTCCATTCTGTTTTGTTTATTACCAAAATGGATGAGGGCAAACCAGTTGTAAGTCTTTATCTGCTCATAGTGACCCTAGTTTAGCAGGTTGAAATTATTTCCAGCAACCATCAGAAAGTTTTCTGGTTGTGAAGATTGTGAGAGGCGTTAACACTACTACTCCTACTACAACCACTACTGTTACACAGCCATGTTTTCCTCATGGTTTCCAAGTCCTTCCCGGAGCATGTCATATCACTTTTGCTCAGGAGTGGCTACTGTCAAGTGACAACCATCAAAGCCTAACTGATGGATTACTGAAGAGATGCCCTTTCCTTCTGGTACGTTCACCCATCTCTGCAGAGAAACTCCAAAGCTCTGTTAGAGACCATTGGGTTTTTGGTCGCCGCCCTTGACCAAGATCCTTCTTACTCAGTTACATGTGGCTGGACAGTCAGTTTCTGAAAGAGTCTTTGTTGTTCCAAACTTCTTGCATTTCACAATGATGGAGCCCACTCTGCTCCTGGGAATGTTCAATGCTTTAGGAATTAGTTGTTTGATCTATGCCTTATCACAAATCTTGGATCTCAGGTTTATGGAGAGTAACTTAGAGAGTTGGAGATCTTGTCCAATCAATTAAATTGGTCTCCAGTCAAGTTCTTGATGGATTAAAGCTGACCAAAGGACACAGGATGCATCTGAGCTCAAGTTAGATTGTCATGGCAAAGTGTGAAAGCTTGTGTGGAGATATTTAAGTTTTTAGTTATCGGTTTCTAAAAACATGTTTTTACTTTGGGTTATTGTGTTTAGATTGATTGCAAAACAATACTTTTTTTTCGATATATACATTTTATTGAATAAATGCAGTATTGCAGTTTTTTCCTTCCTATATTTCCTTATATTTACTCCATCCCTTCTTCCTTTAATATAACAAGAAGCATAATCCATGTTGATGAGAATCATTCCCACAGTAAAGAGGTATGGGCTGTGTTAGGTGGATACCACACAGCTTTAAGTGTTAGCCAAAAAACTGTCTTGGGACTCAACTGGCCACAAAAACTTTACCCACATCACAACTTGGTCAATCTCATTCTTTCAAATGCTTTTTGAGTAAGGGCATCTTTATAGCCACTCCCCAATACAGGCCAGTTCTATGAAGAGCTTTTGATATAGTTGACCAGTGCACCATTAATCCACTACCGGCTGCTGAACTTTCAATAGAAAACTCAATTGAGCTTGTTTTTTAAGTGCTAGACTTTGTTTAATCTGTGTTTGCGAAACCATCCCTATATATAGTATAGTACCAAAGGGCTTTTTCTCTGCAGTTTGTGAGTGTTGTAATGCAGCTGCAATTTCCTGATTGCTCCAACTGTGTTATGTTAACACTTGGATGTCATTTTGTACCCTTTTCCAATTCTATGCATTAATCTATCATTTCTGTAGATTGCTCCTTGGTCTTCATTTTCCTTCAGGTTCACTGCCTGACCAATGATCCTTCAACAGAGTGCTTTTAATCCTGAAAATGTATAAGCACATTTTTGGGCTGACGTGTAGTTGCTAAGGTAACTTTGTCCTCGTTAGAGAAATTTCTTTCATATGGGTAAACTGGGAGCTTCCACAGGAAAGGGGTTGAATACTTTGTAAATAGCATACACTGATGAACAAAAACATTATGACAGGTGAAGTGAATAAGATGTATCATCTCCATACAAGGGCACATCAAGGTCTGGGTAGATTAGATGTTAAGTGAACAAGGAATTCTGCAAGTGAATGCAATTGATACAGGAACAATCAGCATGAGTAAAGACCTGGGCAACTTTGACAAGGGCCAAATTGTTATGGTCAGGTGACTAGGTCAGAGCATCTCTGAAATGGCAAGGCTTTTGGGGTGCTCCCGGTCAGCATTGGTGAATACCTAGCGGCAGTGGTCCGAGGAGGGACAAACCGCAATCCAGCAACAGGGTGTTGTGCGCCCAAGACTCATGGATGCACAAGGGCCACAATAGAATGTCTGTTGATCTGAACCAACAGAAGGTCTACTGTTGCACAAACAACATATTAATGATGGTTACGGAAGGAATGTGTCACAGCACACAATGCATTGCACCCTGCTATGTAGCCACAGATCGGTCAGAGTGCCCCTGATGACTCTAGAGCACTATCACAAGGAGCACTATCATCGGAACTGATTGAGCATCTGTGGGATGTGCTGGACCAACATATCCGATCCACAATGTCTCCACTTCGCAGCTTACAGGACTAGTAGGACCTGCGGCTAATGTCTTGGTGCTAGATACCATAGCACACCTTCAGGGGTCTTGTAATTGCGATGCCTTGGCTCATCAGTGTATTTTAAATTTTGTATTTGTCTTTCCCAAGTATTTCCTAATATCAAATGATTGTCACCTTACAATAATTAAAAGGAAAATAATGTTTGAACATATTTTTATCTAATATAATGACCAAACTTATATTTAAAATGGCATTTGTACTCTTGGCTATGTGGCATTTCATTTTGAAAAATGACACCAACGAACATGCTGATCACTGATTGGACACATACCCGATGGCAGCAAAACTTTTTATATTTGTATTTTATTACCAAGTATACAAAATGTATCTACATTCAAATACCACATACTGAGGCATAACTGACACCACAAATGTTTCAAGTAGAGTCCACCCAATCAATTATGATCTATATGTCTTTATAGTATTTCACAATATGTCCCTTTGTTTTTTGGCGTTCTTTCGCTGAAGTATTTTATTTTACATTTGGCACTTCAAGAAGCAGATTATTAAAGTGATTGAGACACAAATGGGCTCCTCTCCCAACCCATTTATCACCTGATGATGTCAGACAACCTGATGAAATGCTTATTAACGTCTCATACATGTCTGGTTTGTGCTCATCCAGGTTTATGAAGATGAGTATGACATGGTAACAGGTAACGGGCCCTCCTCCATTTCAGACACAGATAATGTAATGATTTCACTTCATAGGGAATAGTGACACAATGTCCTGATCAATAAATGTAAATGCATGATTATGCTTTTTAATTCCAACCAGAAGCAAAACAACAAAGGGTTCAAGCTAATAAAATATGGATAGATACATTTAACAGATCAACCTTAAATTCCAAACAGGATTACTGAGTTTCCATTTTCTCTACTATATCTGAAAAACAAAATGTTGAGAAATGCTTGAAGACACATTGTCTTTGAATAACACTTAACAGAATTGCAATAAGACACCACTGAAACACTTATGTTACATAATTTGAACATATTTAATGCTGATTCCCCAATCTTGGAATAACATTAAACACATGTCCAGTGCTTGGTTGCTTCCCCAAAATAAGTTATAGGAAATGTAAATGCAGCACAAAAAAATACATTAATAAAACAACAGCCACATAACAGTGCTGCTGGGAAGAAATTGAATTTCTTAAACCAAAATGGCAACAGTGACAAACAGGTCATCAAAACATTTAATAATTTTCTTCTAGTCACATAGTGGCATAGAACACAAAAGCGAAAGCTTGACAATCACCCCCCCCCCAAAACAAACTTAAAAAAAAAAAAATTACTCTGCAATTCTGAGTTTCCTGCATGTGTACGGGCAGGTAAGGCTACTTCTGTCACGTCCCTCGTTTCCCTACGGTTCCTCACTGTTGTGTTCATCTGAGGGGGATCCAGGCCCTTTGGACGAAAGAGCTCCCAGCGCCTGTGGCTTGGACCTGGGTCGGCCATGGGAGTTTTGCTTTGAAGCCCTTTGCTTTGAGGGCCTTGTGGCGCTAGCTGACTGTCAGTCAGTTCATGGTTCTCTGAAGACTCTCCCTGGAGATGGGGAAGGATGGCGATGGCAACTATGCGGATAGGAAGCTATGCAACTCCGAGACACCAGGGCCTCAAACACTGTGGAGAAAAGGCTGTGCTGAGTGGCGCTATCGCAAGTGCTACAGTTAAATGGCTAGCACACCTGTCAAGCTCTCGAAATTCTTCTCCCTCCCTGTCTATCTCCATTTTGGTCTCTCTGTGCCACTGGTTGAGTCGTTGTCTCTCTATCTTTTTCTCTCTTCCCTTTAAGGTGTGTTTCTGTAGGGGTGAGTCTCTTGCTTCCGCCTTCCTTTCATCACATGGGAGGGCTTTTTGTCTCCAGGACCCCATACATCTCGGCCAGTTTCTTAAACCTGGGCCCCCAGTCGTTGAGATAGTCGTAATCGTGATCCGTATTGGAACACGCGGACTGCAGCGAACTCAGGGAGTCGGCCACTGACCCCTCCCCCTCGTAGGCGTATGTCTGCAGGGAGTCGTAAGGCGGCGCACAGGAGTCCAGGTCCGCCTCCAGGAGCTTGGAAAGCACATAACCGTGCACGTTGCCGTCTCCACCGCCGCAGCTCCTCCCTGGCCCGCCCACGCACGCCAATGGGATGTAGCGCGACAGGCTCTCAATCTCTGGCAACATGTCCTGACGTTGCTTCCCCACTAGATGGGCTTCCCGGGGGTTCCACATGGCAGCGATGTCGAAGGCCTCCGTGTCCTCCTCTCCGCCCCCCTCGTCGTCGTAGCGGACTATGTTCTCGTGGACGTTGTCTTCCACATCATGCAGGAAAGGCTTCTTACGCTGGCTCCGAAGGGACAGCATGAGCAGAATCATCACTAGAACCAGAAAAGGAAACAAAGTCAGATACAACTAAATGGGTAACATTATTAATGGTTGCTTTTGTCAGTTTGCCATTTTAATGTATCTAGCAAAGGTAAAATAGGGTTACTCTAGACTAGAATTTTGTTATAGTTTAGACTGAGAATATGCAGCTCAGGAACATCAGCAGTGGATAGAATCGTAATTTAGAACAGTGGTTCACAAAATGTATCTCTCAGACACCCGTTACATTTTGCGCAGAGAATGATTAGTATGTTGCGTGAACATGATTAGAGCTTTTTCCTGACAATTGTGGTTCTTGAAACGTGTTTCCTCATAAGTGTGATAGATTGTAGCTGCGTCTGGGAGAGATGCAGGACGACTGGAAGATTGAGGCTTGTTTGAACCTACTTGAGATTCTGAGATAAATCCTATCACCACTTTTTTTATATAACCACTGTCAATTATTAGTTGTTTTGAGAAACGTTTACACGAGTGGCCCATTACGTGATTGTGCAACAGAAACAATTTTGATTCTGAAAAATAAAATACTATAAAATGGATATATTATTTGAATAAACCATGCATTTAACAGCATAATTTGTTCATGGTCAAAATTGTCTAAAATAAATGAGAGTTTGGAAATCCTAGAAGGAATGGGGAGAGGTAACTGAAGGTAAAATCCAAACATATTTGGCACTATGCATAAACAAGGACACAGCTTGACACCAGGTATAACTTCATACAGAAAAACACTTCCTGGACACTATGTATGATTGTGACAAAAATCCATAAAATATTGCATATCTGACCAAAGAGTAGCAAATACCAGCAATGTTACAATGATTATTGTTGTTTTTACCATGTGAGCCAATTGAGAACCAATTCTCATTTGCAATTAATATCTTGCCACCATGTGTAACTATGCGAAATATAAAGTTACACATAGATTACTCAACAATTAAGGTCAGAGCTGACAATGTCTGTAATTTGTGGAGAGGTCAGTTTGATGCGCAGTGATTGAGGCAGGTCTGAGTTTCAGTTGTGGAGATGTACAAAACAATTAACAAAATAAATATTGCTGTTTAGGTTCAAGCTAGTTAGCTAACCAACTTAGGTCAAAGCTGGGTTGCTCGGCAACTCAGCTAACAAACTACATTATCTGTCTAGCTACCTGGCAACTACAATGCTATCTAAATAAACTGATACAAATTTGATAAAAAGGCTACCTAGCATAAGTATAACTTTGAGGCTAACTAGCATAAATACAGTTTTGAACATGGCCTAAATATTGTTGAAAATATTGTTTGTAATTAAATCAACAACAGCTTTGTTGAATATTCAAAAGAAGTGAGATCACCATATTTATAACTTAGTAGTATTTCTGGGAATTTGGAAGTTAAAATCTTTCCCTATTGAATGCTGCTCATTTATAATTTGATCTCATGGCAAGAAAATTACAGAAGAGATCACAGTGCCATCTGCAGACCATTTAAAAAATGATGCCAATACACAAATTTCCAATCCAAAATATTCAGAAAAATTACAGGGGCAGATACTCATGTTAAGACACATTCCCTAACTGTGTCAATACTTATTCTGGGCCATCAATTATAATGTCGTGATTCAGCAATTCAGTGATATGATTTTTACCATCAATAAAATTACCAGTTTTCTAAGCAGTTTTGCAGCTTGATTTGGGTAGATCATAGATGATAATTTAGTTATACAGTGGGGCAAAAAAGTATTTAGTCAGCCACCAATTGTGTAAGTTCTCCCACTTAAAAAGATGAGAGAGGCCTGTCATATTCATCATAGGTACACTTCAATTATGAGAGACAAAATGAGAAAAGAAAATCCAGAGAATCATATTGTAGGATCTTTTATGTGGTTCTGGGATTTTTGCTCACCGTTCTTGTGATCATTTTGACCCCAAGGGATGAGATCTTGCGTGGAGCCCCGGATCGAGGGAGATTATCAATGGTCTTGTATATCTTCTATTTTCTTATAATTGCTCCCACAGTTGATTTCTCCACCCCAAGCTGCTTACCTATTGCAGATTCAGTCTTCCCAGCCTGGTGCAGGTCTACAACTTTGTTTCTGTTGTCCTTTGACAGCTCTTTGGTCTTGGCCATAGTGGAGTTTGGAGTGTGACTGTTTGAGGTTGTGGACAGGTGTCTTTTATACAGATAACAAGTTCAAACAGGTGCCATTAATACAGGTAGCGTGGGGAGGACAGAGGAGCCTCTTAAAGAAGAAGTTACAAGGCTGTGAGAGCCAGAAATCTTGCTTGTTTGTAGGTGACCAAATACTTATTTTACTGAGGAATTTACCAATAAATGCATACAAAAATCCTACAATGTGATTTTCTGGATTTCTTTTTCTAATTTTGTCTCTCATAGTTGAAGTGTGCCTATGATGAAAATTACAGGCCTCTCTCATCTTTTTAAGTGGGAGAACTTGCACAATTGGTGGCTGACTAAATACTTTTTTGCCCCACTGTAATTCTTTATTTCCACATTTAGAGAAAAATGCATTGACCCACCTAGTAGGACAAAGATACATGCCAATATGGCAATGAGTGCCCCTCTGCTCAGGCTAGCTGGGAGGTGGTATGCCTCTGCGTTACAGGACATGACGTTGCCTTCCCCATCACAGCTACACACTCGGATGGTCAGGGTGCTGGTGCTGGTCTGAACCGGCTGCTCTCCATCTGAGATGAGGATCGGAAGGTAGTAGACAGGCTGGTCCTGCTGAGACCAGCCGCCGCGCCGAGTCAAGATCCAGGCTGTGTTGTCTACATGAGGGACAGGGCAAGAGAGGAACTCGGGTTCGTCATCAACAAATCATCATCATCATCGCCCCGAAGCGCTGTGCGCTAGGGAGAGGTCAGATGTCTCGGATGCAGTAGCTTTGATTATAGCCACACCTCCCCTGACGGTGTGGTAGTTTTGGGCTAGTGTTGAGACGCTATCAGGGTTTTCATGATGTCATCGCAACAGATAACATCAGAACAATACCAAAATCACAGCAAAAGGTGATGTTTACGTGGAGCATCTCCATGAACAATTGGTTTTTGCTGGGTTCACTGGGTGATTATAAGCAATCAGTGGCATTCATTATTGCACCTTCATCCAGTCATCAGCGTAATCTATTTAGTTATCAATATTATAGTAACAGGAAAACATTACTTTTTTCTCATTCACTTTATACTATCAATTTTTTTTTAAATCAGGTAATTCATTTTTTTTAAACCAGGTCATTATTTAACAAGGTCATTCAATTCTATACCAATTTCGATTTTCAAGGACAAGGCAACACATTTGCACACAATAAATGTGCTACCACTAAATACACCAAGCAGTGCCGGCTCTAGCTTTTTGGAGGCTCTGTTCAAAATTCAACAATTATACAGTTAAGTTTGACATAATAAACAGGTGCCCACACCAGATTGTTTTGTTCATTTTCTAATGTGCTGTGATGACAGTTTCAAACTTACAGTTCTTTTGCAGTTAGTTCAAGTAATTAGTGGCATGTGACCTGAAACGAACAATGACCAGAGATGGTTGCTTTAGGATTGACCAGAATAAGATTTACCCAAGTGCAAGTTACTACAAAAATAGCATATGTTAAGGACTAAGCTAGAGGGGGCATTTATAAAAAAGGGAATTCAATGAATAATTTGGTACCAGCAAGTCTGGTGACTTGAATTTGGTCATGGCCAGCTAACCAAAGTGTAAAAGTCACAGTGATGAGTGATGGGTGCTGTTGGCAAAGTAATTGACAGTGTGATGAATTACATATTTACGGATTAGCAGGTTTGTCAGTTCATATAGTGTACTTGGCCGCATAGGCTCTGATTTGGGAATTTGGGATTCGATCTAGCAATCTATCGGTTACTGGTCAGATGCTCTAAACATCTTCCACCCATTTTTTCTACACATGTAAAACAACTGTTCCAAGCTTGTTTGGCTACAGAGGTTAGATATCAACAATAGTTGCCTACTGCCATCAAATTGTTCTTGTGTTATTGTCATCAATTCCCATCCCACCACTTGACCACCACTTTAAACTGGCATTTGATTATAGTGCTGCAAAAGCTCTGGACACAGTGTTGGCACAGTAAACAGATTAAAATGCAGGTGTAGACCCATGGTTTGTGTAATTTCATGATCAGAACTGCTTTACTAGAAGCCAAAATTGCATCTCTCAATTGCATACCCAGTTTGAGTTAGACAAATTGTGTTGAATTTGCTTAGCAGTTAAAGAGAAAAGCAAATTAATATCCATTAAAAAAAGTGGCAAGTTGTTAAAAAATATTCAGGTTGCAATTTATAATACATTTCTCTACTTACCTTGGTTGTCTCTGAGGGTGAAGTTGGGATTGTTAGCCGCCTCTGGAGCCAGACTGTAGTAAAAGTGATGTCCTCCCAGAGGGTTATCTGGGTCAACCGCTGCCACAGTCTGAACCCGCTGAGGTCAGCAGACAACAGGCAGGTGAGGGGAGAGAGCGAAAGTTAGGCCACACGCAGACCTATGTTGTCACAGACATGCAAATTATCCGTATTTCTATTGGTTCTTATGTACGTACATGCTCTTTACGGGGGTTAAGTTAATGCGTGCGCTTGTGTGTGTATACCTGCCCTGCCTTGGCGGTCTCACAGACGGATGTTTCAAAGTACTCTGTCAGCTTCGGAGCGTTATCGTTCACGTCCAGAATCTTCACGGCTACCGACAAACTCCCAATCATGTTAGGGTTGTCTGGGGGGAAGAAAAACAACACACGAATGCCACTTACGTTAGTGTACAACAGACGCACACAAATAAACACGCAAATAGTGTACAAGTCCACACACACACACACACGCACTATCTGACTGCGACAGACCAGGATGAATGATTGTCTCCCCTCCGACAGCGAATCCCGCTGAGCATTCAACTATGCCGATTTCCCTTTCTTCATCATTTCCCCACTTACACAGGGCCTGCGGCACATTAGGCCCCTCAGAATAAGATCACATTTCAGTTATTCTCCATTATACCAATGGCCGATTGCATACCTTAATCAGCTGTGTAATTGGCAATGGAAATGCAATTAGCACACGGTAACTACTTTCTCAGGTTTCATCAAACAGTCAATCAATCAATAGCTTGACTTTGGCACTCTCACACCGAGGGTGAATGATTCACCCCCACCTCCCCCCCGCACGTTGGCCCGAATATTCAGAAAGCACGCGTTCCTGTTATTCTTTTGTTGTCTCCTTTCACCCTTCCTCTCACTCCTGCCGCATTTACAGGGCAACCTGTTTCTGATCCCTTCCCCCGCTAATTGGTCTTTTGGCGACATTGTGTCGGATCTTTTTAATTCAGACGTTATTCAGAACTGATCTAATTAGTCGAAAGACACAAATTAGTCACAACAACGATGAACGAATGAAACGACCGGAGAAGAACTGGGCTGCCTGTCAAAACACAGTCTTGTCTCTCTCGCTCCCTCGCGATCTGATGACCAAATTAGTCATACGTGGTAATTTGACCCAGTTAAGGTGTGATTTATTCAATTAAGTTATTTATTATTCATAACTCCCTCGTTAGTGTTCGTTCTGGACGAAAACAAAACAAGTCCTGAATTCCATCTGTGTGCAGGTCTGTTGTAGATTAGCACACAATCAAATATGTTAATTTTGACTCATTTGAAAACCAACCAGGTGCGATAACGTGTGTGTAGAGCGGGTGGGGATGGTTTGTTTTGCTGTACAGTGACTTACTCATCTCCATGGCCAGGATGGTGATATTATGCCAGGTGATCTCCTCTCTGTCTAGAGGGAGTACTGTCATCAACGACCCCGAGGTGATGTCAATGTAGAAGTATTTCCCCAGGTCACTGGTCCTGTCTATAGAATACCTGATGAAAGAGGAAGATAGGGGTAAACCAATGTTGAGTAAAGCTCATAGCGTCCGAGTTATAATGCGGTCTAATTAGCGATACGTCTGCCCTCTGCCAAGGTGAGGGATAGGGGCTGGGACAGAGACTGCTGCACTGCCTGGCCCATCTCTCTGCATCCGTGGGCCTGGTTCCAAACGATTCCTGCCATGACTCCACGGAGCTAGAACTAGATGGACAGAGACTCATGCGAGGTGACCTGAAAAAGGGAAACCTCTTCATAGGACGGCCTTGGCCCACAAAATGGAGGAATCAGGTCCCATAACAAGCCGTTTTATGGGCCCCACGTCTGGCCCGGAGAGCCAGAACGAAACAAATACAACAAGACCCATTCGTCTTCTCTATTCGTCTTCCTTACTGTCTCAGCGTGAACTATACTCCCAAAGGCAGGATCTCTGCCCGCATCGCTCTACAAACCCAGAACAGAATAGAGGGAGTTCTCAGATACACACGGAGACGGGGGTCCTCAGCAGAATCAGGCTTGGTCAAACCACGCTGAAACACACACACACCCTCACGCATACACCAGGAGATACGGGAACAGTAATCAGAAGGTGCTTTCGGCAAAGCCAGCTTCGGCAGCAGACTGTTTCCTCCAAAACGGATTTCACTGTGTGTTTCTGTGTGTGTGTTCATGCGATTGCGTGTGTTTGTTAGAAAACGTGACACAGGGGCCGCGGAACGAGCCAATGCAGCCTTGACTGGCACGGCGACGGCAGGGGAAGATCCCCCTAAAGGAGCACTATTAATATCGCTGTGTGCGTGAGTTCCAGTGTTGCTGTCGGTGCTGGACAGACATAATGAATAGGAGGCGATGGGAGCAGAGGCTGAGGAGGAAGTGTGAGTGAGAGACTGCCGGTGACAGCTGAAGACAGCGAGTGTTGATATCTAGCCTCATAAAGAACGAGGGAGAGATGTATAGGATGAAAAGAGGGGAGAGAGAGAAATATAGAAAAAGAGAGCAGGAAGTCTCTGCACCGGCTGACAATTGTAGGTCAGGATTGATGCTCTTTCTTCAGCCAAGTTGACAGAGCTGTTGTCTCATACAGAATTGTGTTTTCTATCCTAACATACATAACGCCCCAAGCTTGACCTCCACTTTTCTTTCAAGGCTGTGTCCTAAATAGCAGCTTATTCGAACTAGAGAATAAGTGCCATTTGGGAAGTTTCAGCATTGGAACTGAGAGGTTATAAAGCATTTTGTTTTATTTGACAAGAATCTGCTGGAAGATGGAGGGGCGGGATTTTGCTAAATGGTCTGTGGGACGGATTTCCACAGTACATGTGAGCGCTTCCCAGACTGCCGGAAAGCCACCAACCACATCATCTGACATACATTACCAGGGATAACATCATCTAACATACATTACCAGGGACAACATCATCTGACATACATTACCAGGGATAACATCTAACATACATTACTAGGGACAACATCATCTGATATACATTACCAGGGACAACATCATCCGACATACATTACCAGGGAAAACATCCTCTCAAATGCATTACCAGGGAAAACAACATTATCTGACATACATTATCAGGGACAAAATTTTGAAAAACCTACATATTTGTATGCAGTTTTATGTTTATTTTTTTAAATGGGTAGCATATGTGTCTCTGAACATTTGCATTTTCAAATACATTCCAGGTCGTCATAACAAATCTTTTATCAAATAACAACATCTTAACTACTTCTGTTTGTCACCTTTCCAATAATGCTCTGCCTCAAGTTCTCACGTTTAAATGACAACCGAGCCACAGACCCTGAGTGTATATTTCCCACCCACTATTCCCAAGAGTAATGTTGAAAACGTAAATCACAGGACAGTCCACGCTGCGACTACATCATGTCCCCTGTACAACGACTTGAAAATGAGCAAAGAGAGCACAACCATGTCGAACTTCATATACTGCGGGTGTCATTGATCCTCTAGACTGATTAATGGCCCAATTAAAAGTTTTATTTCTAATTTGATAATTAGTGGCAGTCTGGACAGTTAGGCATGGCATCCCAAATAGCCCCTAATTTTGAGAATAGCCCTATCAAAAGAGATACACTATACCATCCACAGGGAGCCATTTGGGACATGCCCATTGACAAAACGATCACACTGTGAGGGAAGTAAACACACTCTATGTAATTGCGAACAATAGGAAAGCCTCCTAATACTAGTTGATTGCAGTATGCTTTTACTGATTAAGGTCCGAGAGAACACTAGATAATCCTTCATCCCGCCATTGCTGTTGACAATCAACAAAACATTTGTATACTACAGGCTCTTGATGCCGTCACTGTAGCTTCACGTTTCTTTAATAAGCTGTTTGAGACTCCAGTAGCACACTGCCCCCATCTGACCTCATGACAACATTACACTGGCAATGTTATTTAGGAACTCTCTGGTGCAATTTCATAGTTTTTTTAACTCAGTCCATACCTGATGGAGTTGTTGGCGGCGTCAGGGTCTCTGGCAGACATGGTCTTGATCACAGTGCCGACCTCCGCGTTCTCGGGGACCTCCAGGTAGTAAACAGCCGAGTCAAACTCCGGGGGCTCGTCCACGTCCTCGACGCTGATGTGAACGATGGTAACGTGGCTGAACGGGCCTTTGTCCAGGAAACGGTGGTCCAGGTGTGTATTGGCTCCTTCTATCTTGAGTGTGTAGCTCGCCTTGCTCTCAAAGTTCAGAGGCTACAAAACAGGGGAGCAGTTTTAACCAGTTAGCAGGTGTGGAATATTACCATTCTTCACTTCATCACGTGCCCTAGAATGGTCCGGCAGTGTGACAGGCTGGCTCCAGTGCACGTGTACTACTCAAGCACGTGTTCTTTATCCGGCCCACTGTATGGTCAGAAAAAAACTCTCTGTTTTCCCACTTTCACATCTAATAGAGCATTACGATGCATGAAAATAAAAACGTACATAATTATAAAAACGTACATAATTTCCTGCTTCAGTAAAGCATAAATGGTTTGCAAGGGACTCTAATAAAAGAGAATCAATGAAAAATCTATAAACTTGAGCTCTGGACAAAATTAACTTAAATATTCTTTGGGGCAATTTATGAAATCATCTTATCCAGAGCAACTTACAGGAACAGCTGGGGTTAAGGGCTTTTCTTTAACTGTGTCGGTTTGGGGATTAGAAATGGCACGTTTAGTTTATGTGCCCAATGTTCTTTAACCCTTGGCAAAAATGTGACTAATAACTGCTGTGTTGATTCTATGTGGGGCCCTGATCAGAGCACACTGAGGATCACGTCCTAACCCTTCTTTCAGGTCAACTCTGTGTACCTTTTTGATTGTGATGATGCCAAAAAGATTGGTGGGATCGGTGCTGATGTCGAAGGTGTCCCTCCCGTCTCCGTCAATAATGCTGTACGTCATCTCTGCGTTGATGCCAATGTCCCGATCCTTGGCCCGGATACGACCCACAACAGAACCCACCGGGGCCGACTCTGGAACGCTCATCTGGTACAGCTCTGAGGGCGGGAGAGAGACGTAAGCCCGGTAATCGAGACAGAGCCAGAGAGAGAGGTAAACAGTGTAGAAGATATATTTAGTTGTTGTAATATTGTGTTAGAACATGTTTGCCCATTCTTCCTCTAGATGGCGCCCAACCACTTTAATCACACCGGGACATTAGTAGGACAAACCCATAAACCCAGAACACAGACGGTTGAGCACAAATTGGTTAAGTCAGACTGTTCATAAATTTCTTTGTATTGTCTTGTGGGTCAACGAGAATGTAATTGAAACAATTTAACCTTTTTAAGGCTAGGGGTGACAGCGGTTCCCAATTCGCTGCGCTCTCATGTCCGAACTAAAGCGGCCACAAATGATGGTTGTCAGACAACTGCCCCCGAAGCTCCTCAAAGCATATTAAAATCTTCCTCGAGTGAAGGGACTAATTGCAGAGAAGTAAAGAACGGCGAGACCAGAGGGGCCGACGCCACCAGTCAAGACCAACAGCAAGGAAATGGATTGACAGATATGAGAGAGAGAGAGGAATAGACCAGTGACCTGCTGACCTCTCACAGGGCAGTAATGAGGAGAGCAGGAATGGGGCCAATCAAAGAGACATCATGGGGCCCGAATGGAACTGGTGCTGGGTAAGTAGAAAGGCATGAAGGGGCTGGGGGTAGACAACACGGGGCGACTGGTGGCCAGGGGAGAGAGGGAGGGGAGGAATGGCCAGAGGGAGAAAAGCCAGTGGTTGCGGGGATGGATGGAGGAATGATGAGGACAGACAGATTAATAAGAGAGGCCAAGGTTCACAAGCCAGTGACTGAATGGTGGCCAAAAGAAGATGATTAGTACGGTCAAGTAAGATGCAACTGGAGACAGAGATATGAGGAGAAACACAGGAGGAAAGGAGATTAAGAAAGTGGGGGGGGGGGTAAATGACCGGTAGAAGCCGCGACCGTCAACCTAGCTGGAGGATGACCCGGGACACTTACTCTGATCAAACACCGGCGGGTTGTCGTTGACGTCGCTCAGAGTGATGTTGACCACTGTGGTCCCGGCCAGGCCCCCCAGCTGGCCGCCCATGTCCTTGGCCTGGATGACGATGGAGTAGTTCTCCCTTACCTCGCGGTCCATTCCTCCCAGGGAGACGCGCACAATCCCTGGGATTGCAGGGGGACAGTGAGAGAGGAAAGGGCAGGGGCGCAGAAAGCAAGAGGTCACATTTAGAAACGGGGTGTTGGGCTGGTCAGCCGTGCGTCAACGCGGGCCGCCAGGCAGACTTAATGTCTGTTTCCCGGGCGGCACCCGGTTTTACATGGAGTGAGCTGAGGTAATAAGCTGAGTTTGCGTTTCAAACACAACCAGCCTTGAGCGCTGCCGATCTTTGCCACATGACCATCTGCTGATAGGACTCAATCACCACAATTGATACTGCTGTCCTTAAGGCGGGTCCGGTGTTAGTTCTGCCCGCGTGTACGTACCGGTCTTCGGCTCCACGGAGAAGTAGGGCTGTCCCTGCACGATGCTGTAGACCACTCTGGCGCTGTTACCGTACGTGGGATCGTCGGCGTCCGTCGCCGTCAGCCGAATCACCTCAGTGCCTGTGTGGAGAGAAAGAGAGAGAGAGAGCGGGAGGCGAGGTGAAGATAGTGACGGGAAATGGATTGGTGCATCCGCATCAAAAGTGCCTGGATGTTGACACTATGTAGGCTGTTAGAGACAACAGTATAATATTTTTCTAGCTTAAAGCCCATCACAGTGGCCAGTATACTCTATCAGTTCTATGGCTGAAAATTGCAATGCAGCTGTGGCTTAATGTATTGCTTACATATCCGTTGTAACCTTCTAGAAAGTATCGAGATCTGTGGCCCATCAAACAACCTGACAAAATGTTCAGGCCAAAAGGTATCGCTGTTTCTGCTGTTCCACGGGCAATCACTTCAGATCCGAACAAATGCATGGTTAAGGTTAAAATGGGTTGAGATTCAGAATGAGTAAAAGGTAACCATCGAACCATTTGATTGGTTGCCTTCTTAGTTCGTCATTTCTATTTCATTTCTACTGTGTTATTTCGGTGATGTCTACAACATGTTAGCCCGGGATGAGGTTAAAAGCACTGGAACAAGCAATCATAGACCCTAAACACAGTTGTACGGTAGTACACGCAAGCCCTGCTGCAGGATGCAATGACTTGAGGGGGCATTTTTCATAAATGAAAAGACATATCTAATTCATATACAATTTGCAGAGTTTACGGGGAAACAAAACTGAGGGGGCACAGAATCTATCTGGGGGGGCAATGCCCCCTTTGGCCCCCCCGTGGCAACGGGCCTGAGTACATGTGACTTTAGTAAATCAATTAAAATGCATAAAGTGCCCAGGACTATGTGGAGATGAATGCACAAAATAATGTGCCAAGTCTTACATTGTTTGTTGAAGAATTGTAAATTCACTTATGTAAGTCGACAGAATAATTAAAAGTGAATTATCAATTGAGAGTGGTGCCTCTGGTTTCTCTATGCCGGCAGCCATAGAAAATCCCCATGTGATGGGATAGGAGGAACAATAAATGGTATTGCAGTGAGAGTAAGCCTCCAATGACCTCTATGAAGTCTTACCGCAAGATTTTGAATTTCGCATAGAAGAAATCAAAGCATTACTCAATGAAAAAAAGGACATGGAAACCTTCAGTTGCAAGCTCGGTGAGAGATATGCAAACACAAGAACTGTAGCAGGAACTCATGGATGAGCATACAATCGGGGAAGTGCAATCATCCTATTTTGTAGTTTGCCTCTAAGATGATAAGCACTGGATTAGAAATGCGATAGCTCAGGATGATGAAAACACAGGCGTCAAGTTGAGCTGAATGATCCCAATTCAGATAGAAGAGGGATCTTCTCTGCCAAACAAAGTGTTAGCACCAAAAACAATAATCATCTGTACCGTTAAGCTACAGGTCACTGCAGCTGGTCACCAATACAATGTGATTTCACAACAACACTTCAGAAGAAGATGCTCTGAAGAATGAAATGAAAAATTACTAGTCAGTGCATTACTTATGGTTAAATATTTTCTAATTGATGTATTTGAACCCATTCATCATTCCAACTTTTTAACACCAATATCGGCAAACTATTATTCACACCTAATAACAAGTTGAAAATACAACACTTAATAACAAAAACAACACGTTGCAGACTATGTTAATATCAGGTTGAATGTTTGGACATAACTCTAACCATTTCAAGAACTAGGCTTCTTTCTTTTAACGTGACAACAACCATTACCAGCTCCACAGACAGTACCATCCAAGCAACAACTGTGTATTATAACAGACATGATACAATTGAATGTATATCAGTGTTGAATTGGTGTCAAGAGTGAGGGCTATGAGGTTTTTAATATAAAAAATGATGTTGAGTACTCTATTTATTATATATTATATAAATCCTGGGAATTGAAGTTGACAATTTGCAAGCAATGGAATAACTTATTTTCCCTGGGATCAAACTACAATTCAACAAAATAAATGTTACAGGAATTCTAGTTGCATCGGCTTCTAACTGTAAAAAGGAATGAATCATTGATAGCGGGTCTCATGGCTTGCTGAAATGACTTCTACCAATGAATTTACAATATTGCCTTATAGCCATTATCTTGGCTCTAGCGTTCTCCAACTGAAACGTCCTAATCTTCTTCCTATGGTACACTACTCACAGAACCCAACTGCTGTGTATAATCAGCTGGGGGAAACAACTTTAAAGAGTGCTTTTTTTGTAGGCAGAGTTCGATAACTAAACTGCTTGAATTAAAGCTGGGAATACTGGAATCCGGGTCCAGTGTGGTCAAGTGGTCTAAGCCTCTAGTGCACATCTACTGCTTCAGCGTCGGTTTGAATCCGACGTGCTCTTTCAGCAAATCCTTTCTGCTCTATCTTTTACCACTTTCCTGTCCAATAAAGCATGCGTAGCTTAATACCTTTAAAGGTCTATGAAAATAATACAGGAATAGACTGACATTTAGGATAAATGCCGTTAGTCCCACTGTAGCACTTAGGGGTGCAGAAATGCTTTCTTCAAGTTCTCAGCTTTTCAGAGAGTGCTGTTTGAAGTATATTACATGTACTGTTTATTCCGTTCTGGCAATCTCCGTGTTGTGATTAGTCAAAAACAAGGGATATAATTAGGGTTTGTTTAACGTTGCAAATCTGACTTACCGATCGACGACATCTCGGGTATGGTGGCCTGGTAGGGTCCGTCCAGAAACTTTGGCTCGTTATCGTTGATGTCCTGGATCTTGACGATGAACTCAGATTCAGGCTCCAAGGGTCTGTTGGTTAGTCGGTTCCAGGCCTGGGCTCGCAGCATGTACTGGGCCTTGACCTCACGGTCCAGCCTCTTGATAGCGTGGATATCGCCTGTACTGTCGTCAATGGTGAAAGTGGTGCCCGCGCCGTCGCCCGACAGAATGTACTTGATGGAGCCATCCCCCAGGTCCATATCTGAGTGGAGCTGTTGGGGTCAAAGGTCAGGATAGAGGTTAGGGGTCAAAGGTCAAGCAAGGTTATAGGTGAATTGTACACAAAAAAAATTTGGTGCATTTTTGATAACCGTATGATTGGTTTAATTTTTAGGAGAACAACACTGAGTGCACTTGTACTTTTAAATATTTCCGGTCATGTTTTAAAGAAATAACTAACTTCATTGACTCTGTATGTGCTTCCTTCATCGGACAGTGGCAAACCATCGGAAATGCTACACTATTGCCTACAGAGAGCGGGTTAACCAGAATCCTATGAGTCCCAGTCAAAAGAAGTGCCCTACATAGTAATATGATGCCATTTTGGACGTGTCTGTAGTTCCTATTACAACTCACTGATCAATTGAAATGGATGTGATTATGCTTCCTGCGGGATTAAAGCAGCAGCCAATAACATCGCTGTTTCTCATATGCTGTGTCCCGTATTCCTTTCACAGTGCATTACTTTTGACCAGGACTAATGGAGCTCTGGTTGATAAGAAGGTAAGGGTGGGGGAGGGGGGGGTCGTTTGAGACGTTGACGGTGCAATCAGGAGGCCTTTGTCACATCATGGGTCTGTTAGCAGAAGTGTCAGCATGTCGATGCACGGAGCAATCACTGTCTTCAGAGAGAATCTCTTCATGTATGAGGAACCACGCTCAACAAACACACGCACGCACGCACACACACACACACACACACATCACACGCACGCACGCACACACACACACACACACACACACACACACACACACACACACACACACACACACACACACACACACACACACACAGTGATACACCGTTATATACTGTACAACTCAACACGCTAGCAGCAAATCCAGTTACCGTCTGCATACCATGATAAAAGCACTTTCTTCAAGATTTAAAAAAGAAAGAAATGAAATAGATTTTGCTCTCGGGATATAGATCTGAGAAAATGTACTTTAAAACTTTTTTTAGAGTAAGTACTAGCTACATTTGTGGTTGAGACATGTGAAGTGAAGTCACAACTTAGCTACTGCAGTTCAAATTGCATCTCCGTAAGTACCAAAGTGGTCCGGTCAAAACCCATTCACCATCTTGGACTTAAGGTGCCACTGTGATGCAGCTGGAATATTAACTGGTTTCAACATCGTTTGACTTCATCGAATCAGTGAGAGTTCGCTGTCTTCACTTCCCAATGCGGTGGTTGAGGAGTCTGTGGAAAATACTGAAATTGACTCCATCCCCACCCCCTAAGAAATATCGACATTTAACCCTTTGCTAGACTCGTTTCACACCAAGTGGGTCTCCTCTGCTTCGTTAGAGGGGCAGACAATGAAGAATGGAACAAAAGCGCTCCCGAATGGCATCCTCTACAGCACAGTACATTTGAACACAGCTCAATACGGACCCTGGTTATAAAGAGTGCACATAGGTAATGGGCTGCCATTTTGGAGACGTCCACGGAAAAACATTTGTACATCAGCATACTTTGACCTCTGAAGCGTTAAAGTGGTTTGGGTGTTTGATCCACGGGGGATAACCCCTGCAGTCCTCAGAGTTAGCGTTCAGCCGACCACAGAGACATTGATTGAACAGTTGAGAGCTGTCATCGAACAGTTCAATAACAATGATGATGGGAGAGAGGGTGTCTGTGTGAGGGGAGGCATTTAACAGATGCTTTTATCTAAAGTGGCATGCCGTTAAAACAGTTAATTATTGTGTTCGTGTTTGTAGGTGTGTTTGCGTGTGCGTGGACTCGCCTTTCCGATGTACAGGGGCTCCAGACCTGTGTACTCTTCCAGCACAAAGAACTGGTTCCACACCCATCCTCTCTTCAACCTCCTCAGGGGCCCTGCTCCCGTCTCCCCCTTTGCCCCGGCTCGGTCCATCTGGCCCTGGGCGTGAGACGACAGGGCCAACAGTGCGAGAGCTACGCTTAGTAGCAGGGTGTAGACAGTCTTTCCTCCCCCAAGATGGCGGTCTCCCATGATGGATATCGACACCTGATCCAACAGCGGGTTTCAAAGGGCTTCTTCCTGTCTTTTGCTTGGGCGTCGGATGAGTGTGTCTGTATCGCAGTGGGGAGGTCCTCGAAAGGCTACTGTAACCTTCTCCTGCTCTGTGGTCTGCGTGTGGGCTCCTGACGAAAGAGAAGAGAAGAGATTAGTTTTTCAGAACGCAGCCGCTGTCGACATGACACCGTCGTCCTTGGACGGCGAGCTCATTGGCGGGCCTTTCTTTCTTTGAAACTATGCGGGACGGGATGAGATGGTGGATCAGTGAATGAAGTGGGGATGAGACTGATTCCATAACACTGTGTGTGTGTGTGTGTTTGTGGTAGAAAATTGAGACCTGTATTGAAATTCGATGAGTGGACATATGAGATCTGTGCATGAGGGGAGAGAAGGTGGGTGAGAAGGGAGAATATACCAGAGAAAGGTTTGTCCTCTAGGGGCTCCGGGTTATTCTGAGAGGAGGTAGGTATGAGGTTACACTCAGATATGAATCCTAAATGCAAACTGATCTCCATTCACCCCCCCACACTTTCTTCAAACCTCTCAAGATTTCCACCCCTCTGTCTCCCTCTTTACTCTCAAGTGTCGCCCTCTCTTTGCAGTTTCCAGGAAAATCCCTAACTTCTCATGTTCAAGCAGGTAGCTGCTTCCTCTCGCTCGTCACTCCTTTTGCCCTCCGTCCACCCCTCTCTCATCCGATCCGTCTCTCCCGTTCCCTCCCCTTCTCCCTCGGGTGAATGGCGCGCGCGTAACTTCCGCTAACAGCCCTGGGGTTGCGTTGCCATGACGATGGCGTGCAGGCGCGGCGTTCAGGCCGTGTTCTGCACGCGCTACACGTTACTGCCTGGCTGCACAGCATACAACACGTAACTCATCTGCGCCGAGCGCTCGGACGGGAGAAAGTGTAGCGCAAAAAGAGTGGGGGGGAGAGTGTTTCCGCCATTTCTCAGGTGTGAACACTGCCTCGAAAACATTTCAAGGTTATTTGCGAAACCCTTTTTTTATTTGCTGCCCACAATAATCCGAGCAAGCAAGGTCAATTCCACCGAAGGTGCTGCAGAGTTTTTGAGGTTTCACATCGATTTCAAGTAATGTCTAACATTCGATCAATGTAATTTCAGAGGCTGTACACAAACGATGCCTTGGCAACCCGAGTCTTCTAGACTTTACTCGAAATATATATATTTTTTGTGTTATCATTGAAATGGTCACATCTGACCGCGTTTGGGCACCATCACCTCTCACAGGCTGTACCAGGGGTTTGCAACAGTCAGAGTTCTCGTGAAAGGACAGGCGAGGGAAAGCAAGAGAAGAGAATGAAAAGAAAAGAAACTGCTTGCGTGGGGTGTGGATTGAAAGATGGAAAGTCGGGGGGTGGGCACTAGTAGAAAGAGACTATGTTGAGCTCTATTCTATGAGGTAATAGAGAGCTCATTGTTCCGCAGTGGACACTCTGAATCCCCAAACACAGTTAATCATTATTGAGGGGTCACAAAGGGACTGTTGGCTGGGGCAGTGTGCTGGGCGTGGTGCTATTGTAGCACGTCCCCAGAGGGGAGGGGCTGTGTTGCTAGCCTCCCTGGCCCTCCAACTCAGAGAATGTGTCCCTAACGGTAACCTATACCATACAGGCCCTGGTCAAAAGTAGTGTGCTCTATAGGGAACAGGGTGTCACTGGGGGCATAGCCTGGGACTCCGAGAGGGCCCTGGGAGGCTGGGTGAGCCCAAAACCTTACTGGCCCCTCCTGGTCCTACCCCATTCCATCTCCATTCTCTCCATTCTCTCCATTCAAGTGGCGCTGTTGTTCATTATGAAGTAAAATGAGCTCCCAGCTAAACCCTCCGCACACACCTTCACCCCCCACGCCTCCTTCTCAGGGATTGCGCCTGTGTTTGTGTGTATGTGTGTGTGTGTGTGTATGTGTGTGTGTGCGTGTGTCTTTTCAGAGGTCAAAGCCAGCGCCCGCTGCATTCTGCTCCCATTTTGTCGTGTCTAATGAGGTGACATGCTACATAATTGCGCTGGCTAAGTCCTTCACACATCTCCCATGGACTAATCTGATGGCTTTTCACTTAAAGGAAAAGCAGCTGGTCTCACCGCTCTTGCCTTTATGACTGGCCACACAAGCTGTCCCCTGTCCTAGAAAGAGGACTGAAACGAGGGACCTCTGGGTGGAAGGAGGGATAAAAGAGTACGCCTAAATAGAGGAGGGATTTTCCCACTGCGATGACATCTTCTGCCGTCTTGAGGATTTTTGGAGGGAATAGTTGAAAGTTTCAGTTTCAACGCAAACAGAGACAGATATGAAAAATGTGCCTGTCATCTGAGCATCCTGTTGCATAGCCTGTGTGTTTCTGTTTGTGTGTGTGTGTGTGTGTGTGTGTATGTG